>CAMRHE010001390.1:0-5000 GCA_947044405.1 Leptodactylus fallax | reverse complement strand
AACACCACTTTGGCCACACCCTGAGTCCTCTTTCATATAAAAACCACACTCACCGCCAGTGAGTGCCGGGTTCACCAGATAAATACAAGACAAGCCTTCTAAATTTTATATATTTATTAACCCCTAAATGGGTCGGTATTAAAATCTAACATATACAGATCAGAACAGATATGCAGACATATTCAAGCATTAACAGTTACTAGTTGCAAGATACAGTATAAATAAAATAAAAGGGATTAAAGGTGAAATGATTACTTTACCACACATGTCCTTGATGTGGTTCTATAGTCCAACACTCACACATGGCATGTGTGAGTCACCAGTGGAGGCTTTTCAGCATGTGGCATTAAAACGATAATCCTGCCTGCATGCTCTCATAACAGTCTCTCACAGTCTCTTGTAGGCTCATCATCGTCAGCAGCAGCATTCCAACCTGCCTGCTCATAGTAGCATCTCAGTCAAAGTCTCTCTCAGTGGAAGTCTGTGATGGTCTCCTGCATAATCTCCATAGCATGATCTCTTAGTGTAATCTCATGCATAATCTCTTACCTCATCTTTCATACCCTCCACGCCCCCTCACAGAACGAGGTCACCGGCGACAGCACGTCCGATGAGCCAATTCAATCACGTTCAGACCCTTTGTATGTAGATGAGACAAAGTGAATTGATACCGTCATCAGTCACATCTGGTCAACAGCCCAGGCCTGAACAATGCACTACTGCTTGATCAGCCAGGGCTGCACAGGAACACAATGGAGCCCTACTGTTCCAGCCTAGACGCCACTGCCAATATGCACCCAGGCTTGTAGCTGCTCACAGCATGCAAGCAAGGAAGAAGGGATATCCTATACCCAGAGACCAAAATATAGCTGAGCCATGGCCATATCCAGGCAGAATCATCACACTCCCCCTCTCTCTCTCTCCCCTCCTTATCTCTCTCTCTCCCCCCCACTCCCTCCTTCCCTCTCTCTCTCTCCCCCTCCCTCCCCTCTCTCTCTCCCCCTCCCTCCTTCTCTCTCTCTCTCCCCCCCTCCCTCCCTCTCTCTCTCTCTCTCTCTCTCTCTCCCCCTCCCTCCTTTTCTCTCTCTCTCCCCCCTCCCTCCTTTTTTCTCTCTCTCCCCCTCCCTCCTTTTCTCTCTCTCTCTCCCCCCTCCCTCCTTTTCTCTCTCTCTCCCCCTCCCTCCTTTTTCTCTCCCCCTCCCTCCTTTTCTCTCTCTCTCTCTCTCTCTCTCTCTCTCTCTCTCTCTCTCCCTCCCCCCCCCCTCCTTCTCTCTCCCCTCCTTATCTCTCTCTCCCCCACTCCCTCCTTCCCTCTCTCTCTCTCTCTCTCTCCCCCCCTCCTCCCTCTCTCTCTCTCTCTCTCCCCCTCCCTCCTTCTCTCTCTCTCTCCCCCCCCTCCCTCCTTTTTTCTCACTCCCCCTCCCTCCTTTTCTCTCTCTCTCTCTCCCTCCCTCCCTTTCTCTCTCTCGCGCTCTCCCCCCCCCCCTCCTCTCTCTCTCCTCCCTCCCTTTCTGTCTCTCTCTCTCTCCCCCCTCCCTTTCTGTCTCTCTCCCCCCCTCCCTCCCTCTCTCTCTCTCTCCCCCCTCCCTCCCTTTCTCTCTCTCTCCCCCTCCTCCCTCCCTCTCTCTCCTCCCTCCCTTTCTGTCTCTCTCTCTTCTCCCTCCCTTTCTGTCTCTCTCTCCCTCCCTTTCTGTCTCTCTCTCCCCTCCCTTTCTGGTCTCTCTCTCTCCCTCCCTTTCTGTCTCTCTCTCTCCTCCCTCCCTTTCTGTCTCTCTCTCTCTCCCTCCCTTTCTGTCTCTCTCTCTCTCCCTCCCTTTCTGTCTCTCTCTCTCTCCCCTCCCTTTCTGTCTATCTCTCTCCCCCCCTCCCTTTCTGTCTCTCTCTCTCCCCCCCCCTTTCTGTCTCTCTCTCTCTCCCTCCCTTTCTGTCTCTCTCTCCCTCCCTCCCTTTCTGTCTCTCTCTCTCCCTCCCTCCCTTTCTGTCTCTCTCTCCCTCCCTTTCTGTCTCTCTCTCTCTCCCTCCCTTTCTGTCTCTCTCTCTCTCCCCCCTCCCTTTCTGTCTCTCTCCCCCCCCTCCCTTTCTGTCTCTCTCTCTCCTCCCTCCCTTTCTGTCTCTCTCTCTCTCCCTCCCTTTCTGTCTCTCTCTCTCTCCCTCCCTTTCTGTCTCTCTCTCTCTCCCTCCCTTTCTGTCTCTCTCTCCCCCCTCCCTTTCTGTCTCTCTCTCTCCCCCCTCCCTCTCTGTCTCTCTCTCTCTCCCTCCCTTTCTGTCTCTCTCTCCTCCCTCCCTTTCTGTCTCTCTCTCTCCTCCCTCCCTTTCTGTCTCTCTCTCCCTCCCTTTCTGTCTCTCTCCCTCCCTCCCTTTCTGTCTCTCTCTCTCCCTCCCTCCCTTTCTGTCTCTCTCTCTCTCCCTCCCTTTCTGTCTCTCTCTCTCTCCCCCCTCCCTTTCTGTCTCTCTCTCTCCCCCCTCCCTTTCTGTCTCTCTCTCTCCCCCCTCCCTTTCTGTCTCTCTCTCTCCCCCCCTCCCTTTCTGTCTCTCTCTCTCCTCCCTCCCTTTCTGTCTCTCTCTCCCCCCCTCCCTTTCTGTCTCTCTCTCTCCTCCCTCCCTTTCTGTCTCTCTCTCTCTCCCTCCCTTTCTGTCTCTCTCTCTCTCCCTCCCTTTCTGTCTCTCTCTCCCTCCCTCCCTGCTCTCTCTCTCCGCCGCCTCCTCCTCCTCCTCTGTCATTGTATTACTGAGGAGCAGGAGATGGCGGTGGCAGCAGCTGGCAGCCTCTGCTCTCTGTAGTCTCCCTGATGGACGGCATCCAGCCGGAGGCGCAGGGTCATGTCCAGCAGTTGCTCCACAAGCTGCGTGAGGTCTTTGATGTATGTGATGAGGATGCTGATGGCTTCATCAGGGTGGAGGATTTCGTGGATCTGGGGCAGCAGTTTGCTCAAGGAGATGAGGTGAGAGAATAATTGAGGGATAGAATATATGTGCCCCCCCCCCCCCGATATCATCATATCATTAACCCTTACTTACCGCATCCCTCGCACCATATCAGTCCCCCCATCATCCTCGCTTGACAATGAACAGCTTAGAAATGGTCCATGGACTGATAATAGAACTACAAGGCCCAGCAATGATTGGCTATTCAGAGACTGGGAGTTGTAGTTACATCTCTAGTCCTACAGGTAAATTTATTACTGAAGAAGACTGAGGTGGGGGGGGGAGGATATTAATAGAAACATCTGAGCACCCCCCCTCTCTATATCTATATATACACCGATCAGCCATAATATTAAAACCACCTACGTAATATTGGGTAGGTCCCTCATGTGACGCCGTCGTCTCTTCGTCATGTCAGTACACACAGGACATCGCAGCTTGTGTATATGGGGTAGTCACAGACCGGTCAGAGCGTCCATGCTGACCCCTGACCACTGCTGACTATGATATAAGGGTCAGTACACACAGGACATCACAGCTTGTGTATATGGGGTAGTCACAGACCGGTCAGAGCATCCATGCTGACCCCTGACCACTGCTGACTATGATATAAGGTGTCAGTACACACAGGACATCACAGCTTGTGTATATGGGGTAGTCACAGACCGGTCAGAGCGTCCATGCTGACCCCTGACCACTGCTGACTATGATATAAGGGTCAGTACACACAGGACATCACAGCTTGTGTATATGGGGTAGTCACAGACCGGTCACAGCGCCCATGCTGACCCCTGATCACTGCTGACTATGATATAAGGGTCAGTACACACAGGACATCACAGCTTGTGTATATGGGATAGTCACTGACCGGTCAGAGCGCCCATGCTGACCCCTGACCACTGCTGACTATGATATAAGGGTCAGTACACACAGGACATCACAGCTTGTGTATATGGAGTAGTCACAGACCGGTCAGAGCGCCCATTCTGACCCCTGACCACTGCTGACTATGATATAAGGGTCAGTACACACAGGACATCACAGCTTGTGTATATGGGGTAGTCACAGACCGGTCAGAGCGTCCATGCTGACCCCTGACCACTGCTGACTATGATATAAGGGTCAGTACACACAGGACATCACAGCTTGTGTATATGGGATAGTCACTGACCGGTCAGAGCGTCCATGCTGATCCCTGACCACTGCTGACTATGATATAAGGGTCAGTACACACAGGACATCACAGCTTGTGTATATGGCGTAGTCACAGACTGGTCAGGGCGCCCATGCTGACCCCTGACCACTGCTGACTATGATATAAGGGTCAGTACACACAGGACATCACAGCTTGTGTATATGGCGTAGTCACAGACTGGTCAGGGCGTCCATGCTGACCCCTGACCACTGCTGACTATGATATAAGGGTCAGTACACACAGGACATCACAGCTCGTGTATATGGAGTAGTCACAGACCGGTCAGAGCGTCCATGCTGACCCCTGACCACTGCTGACTATGATATAAGGGTCAGTACACACAGGACATCACAGCTTGTGTATATGGGGTAGTCACAGACCGGTCAGAGCGTCCATACTGACCCCTGAGCACTGCTGACTATGATATAAGGGTCAGTACACACAGGACATCACAGCTTGTGTATATGGGATAGTCACTGACCGGTCAGAGCGTCCATGCTGATCCCTGACCACTGCTGACTATGATATAAGGGTCAGTACACACAGGACATCACAGCTTGTGTATATGGGGTAGTCACAGACCGGTCAGAGCGTCCATACTGACCCCTGAGCACTGCTGACTATGATATAAGGGTCAGTACACACAGGACATCACAGCTTGTGTATATGGCGTAGTCACAGACTGGTCAGGGCGCCCATGCTGACCCCTGACCACTGCTGACTATGATATAAGGGTCAGTACACACAGGACATCACAGCTTGTGTATATGGCGTAGTCACAGACTGGTCAGGGCGTCCATGCTGACCCCTGACCACTGCTGACTATGATATAAGGGTCAGTACACACAGGACATCACAGCTCGTGTATATGGAGTAGTCA
>CAMRHE010001389.1:0-115369 GCA_947044405.1 Leptodactylus fallax | reverse complement strand
ATAGGGTCAGTATTATAGTAGTTATATTCTTGTACATAGGAGCAGTATTATAGTAGTTATATTCTTGTACATAGGGTCAGTATTATAGTAGTTATATTCTCTTACATAGGAGCAGTATTATAGTAGTTATATTCTTGTACATACGGTCAGTATTATAGTAGTTATATTCTTGTACATAGGAGTAGTATTATAGTAGTTATATTCTTGTACATAGGAGCAGTATTATAGTAGTTATATTCTTGTACATAGGGGTAGTATTATAGTAGTTATATTTTTTCTTGTACATAGGAGCAGTATTATAGTAGTTATATTCTTGTACATAGGAGCAGTATTATAGTAGTTATATTCTTGTACATAGGAGCAGTATTATAGTAGTTATATTCTTGTACATAGGAGCAGTATTATAGTAGTTATATTCTTGTACATAGGAGCAGTATTATAGTAGTTATATTCTTGTAAATAGGAGCAGTATTATAGTAGTTATATTCTTGTACATAGGAGGTAGTATTATAGTAGTTATATTCTTGTACATAGGAGGTAGTATTATAGTAGTTATATTCTTGTACATAGGAGCAGTATTATAGTAGTTATATTCTTGTACATAGGGGCAGTATTATAGTAGTTATATTCTTGTACATAGGAGCAGTATTATAGTAGTTATATTCTTGTACATAGGAGGTAGTATTATATTAGTTATATTCTTGTACATAGGAGCAGTATTATAGTAGTTATATTCTTGTACATAGGAGCAGCATTATAGTAGTATATTCTTGTACATAGGAGCAGTATTATAGTAGTTATATTCTTGTACATAGGAGGTAGTATTATAGTAGTTATATTCTTGTACATAGGAGCAGTATTATAGTAGTTATATTCTTGTACATAGGGGCAGTATTATAGTAGTTATATTCTTGTACATAGGGGCAGTATTATAGTAGTTATATTCTTGTACATAGGGTCAGTATTATAGTAGTTATATTCTTGTACATAGGGTCAGTATTATAGTAGTTATATTCTTGTACATAGGGTCAGTATTATAGTAGTTATATTCTTGTACATAGGAGCAGTATTATAGTAGTTATATTCTTGTACATAGGGTCAGTATTATAGTAGTTATATTCTCTTACATAGGAGCAGTATTATAGTAGTTATATTCTTGTACATACGGTCAGTATTATAGTAGTTATATTCTTGTACATAGGAGTAGTATTATAGTAGTTATATTCTTGTACATAGGAGCAGTATTATAGTAGTTATATTCTTGTACATAGGGGTAGTATTATAGTAGTTATATTCTTGTACATAGGAGCAGTATTATAGTAGTTATATTCTTGTACATAGGAGCAGTATTATAGTAGTTATATTCTTGTACATAGGAGCAGTATTATAGTAGTTATATTCTTGTACATAGGAGCAGTATTATAGTAGTTATATTCTTGTACATAGGAGCAGTATTATAGTAGTTATATTCTTGTAAATAGGAGCAGTATTATAGTAGTTATATTCTTGTACATAGGAGGTAGTATTATAGTAGTTATATTCTTGTACATAGGAGTAGTATTATAGTAGTTATATTCTTGTACATAGGGGCAATATTATAGTAGTTATATTCTTGTACATAGGGGCAATATTATAGTAGTTATATTCTTGTACATAGGAGCAGTATTATAGTAGTTATATTCTTGTACATAGGGGGCAGTATTATAGTAGTTATATTCTTGTACATAGGGGGCAGTATTATAGTAGTTATATTCTTGTACATAGGAGCAGTATTATAGTAGTTATATTCTTGTACATAGGAGCAGCATTATAGTAGTATATTCTTGTACATAGGAGCAGTATTATAGTAGTTATATTCTTGTACATAGGAGTAGTATTATAGTAGTTATATTCTTGTACATAGGAGCAGTATTATAGTAGTTATATTCTTGTACATAGGAGCAGTATTATAGTAGTTATATTCTTGTACATAGGGGCAGTATTATAGTAGTTATATGCTTGTACATAGGAGGTAGTATTATAGTAGTATATTCTTGTACATAGGAGCAGTATTATAGTAGTTATATTCTTGTACATAGGAGTAGTATTATAGTAGTTATATTCTTGTACATAGGGGCAGTATTATAGTAGTTATATTCTTGTACATAGGAGCAGTATTATAGTAGTTATATTCTTGTACATAGGAGCAGTATTATAGTAGTTATATTCTTGTACATAGGAGCAGTATTATAGTAGTTATATTCTTGTACATAGGAGCAGTATTATAGTAGTTATATTCTTGTACAGAGGAGCAGCATTATAGTAGTATATTCTTGTACATAGGAGCAGTATTATAGTAGTTATATTCTTGTACATAGGAGTAGTATTATAGTAGTTATATTCTTGTACATAGGGGCAATATTATAGTAGTTATATTCTTGTACATAGGAGCAGTATTATAGTAGTTATATTCTTGTACATAGGGGGCAGTATTATAGTAGTTATATTCTTGTACATAGGGGGCAGTATTATAGTAGTTATATTCTTGTACATAGGAGCAGTATTATAGTAGTTATATTCTTGTACATAGGAGCAGCATTATAGTAGTATATTCTTGTACATAGGAGCAGTATTATAGTAGTTATATTCTTGTACATAGGAGTAGTATTATAGTAGTTATATTCTTGTACATAGGAGCAGTATTATAGTAGTTATATTCTTGTACATAGGAGCAGTATTATAATAGTTATATTCTTGTACATAGGGGCAGTATTATAGTAGTTATATGCTTGTACATAGGAGGTAGTATTATAGTAGTATATTCTTGTACATAGGAGTAGTATTATAGTAGTTATATTCTTGTACATAGGGGCAGTATTATAGTAGTTATATTCTTGTACATAGGAGCAGTATTATAGTAGTTATATTCTTGTACATAGGAGCAGTATTATAGTAGTTATATTCTTGTACATAGGAGCAGTATTATAGTAGTTATATTCTTGTACATAGGAGGTAGTATTATAGTAGTTATATTCTTGTACATAGGGGCA
The DNA here is from genome assembly GCA_947044405.1 of Leptodactylus fallax. Lineage (NCBI taxonomy): Eukaryota > Metazoa > Chordata > Amphibia > Anura > Leptodactylidae > Leptodactylus > Leptodactylus fallax. The sequence goes on along the minus strand of CAMRHE010001389.1, from coordinate 112,340 downwards.
GTATTATAGTAGTTATATTCTTGTACATAGGAGCAGTATTATAGTAGTTATATTCTTGTACATAGGGGCAGTATTATAGTAGTTATATTCTTGTACATAGGAGCAGTATTATAGTAGTTATATTCTTGTACATAGGGGCAGTATTATAGTAGTTATATTCTTGTACATAGGGGCAGTATTATAGTAGTTATATTCTTGTACATAGGAGGTAGTATTATAGTAGTATATTCTTGTACATAGGAACAGTATTATAGTAGTTATATTCTTGTACATAGGGGCAGCATTATAGTAGTTATATTCTTGTACATAGGAGCAGTATTATAGTAGTTATATTCTTGTACATAGGGGCAGTATTATAGTAGTTATATTCTTGTACATAGGAGCAGTATTATAGTAGTTATATTCTTGTACATAGGAGGTAGTATTATAGTAGTATATTCTTGTACATAGGAACAGTATTATAGTAGTTATATTCTTGTACATAGGGGCAACATTATAGTAGTTATATTCTTGTACATAGGAGCAGTATTATAGTAGTTATATTCTTGTACATAGGGGCAGTATTATAGTAGTTATATTCTTGTACATAGGAGGTAGTATTATAGTAGTTATATTCTTGTACATAGGAGCAGTATTATAGTAGTTATATTCTTGTACATAGGGGGCAGTATTATAGTAGTTATATTCTTGTACATAGGAGCAGTATTATAGTAGTTATATTCTTGTACATAGGGTCAGTATTATAGTAGTTATATTCTTGTACATAGGAGCAGTATTATAGTAGTTATATTCTTGTACATAGGGTCAGTATTATAGTAGTTATATTCTTGTACATAGGAGTAGTATTATAGTAGTTATATTCTTGTACATAGGGGCAGTATTATAGTAGTTATATTCTTGTACATAGGAGCAGTATTATAGTAGTTATATTCTTGTACATAGGGGGCAGTATTATAGTAGTTATATTCTTGTACATAGGGGGCAGTATTATAGTAGTTATATTCTTGTACATAGGAGCAGTATTATAGTAGTTATATTCTTGTACATAGGAGCAGCATTATAGTAGTATATTCTTGTACATAGGAGCAGTATTATAGTAGTTATATTCTTGTACATAGGAGCAGTATTATAGTAGTTATATTCTTGTACATAGTAGTAGTATTATAGTAGTTATATTCTTGTACATATGAGGTAGTATTATAGTAGTTATATTCTTGTACATAGGAGTAGTATTATAGTAGTTATATTCTTGTACATAGGGGCAGTATTATAGTAGTTATATTCTTGTACATAGGAGCAGTATTATAGTAGTTATATTCTTGTACATAGGAGCAGTAATATAGTAGTTATATTCTTGTACATAGGAGCAGTATTATAGTAGTTATATTCTTGTACATAGGGGCAGTATTATAGTAGTTATATGCTTGTACATAGGAGCAGTATTATAGTAGTTATATTCTTGTACATAGGGGCAGTATTATAGTAGTTATATGCTTGTACATAGGAGGTAGTATTATAGTAGTATATTCTTGTACATAGGGGCAGTATTATAGTAGTTATATTCTTGTACATAGGAGCAGTATTATAGTAGTTATATTCTTGTACATAGGGGCAGTATTATAGTAGTTATATGCTTGTACATAGGAGGTAGTATTATAGTAGTATATTCTTGTACATTGGAGCAGTATTATAATAATTTTTTTTTTTTATATAGGGGGGGGCAGTTGTTTTTTTTTTTTTTTTTTTTTTTTTTTTTTTTGGGGGGGGGTTGGTTGGGGGGGGGCGGGCCTGCCTTCCCCCGGGGGGGTTTTTTTCTCTGGCGGGCCGGGGATTACAGTGCTGTATCCTTTGGGTGTATCTGAAGCCTCATAATTCATTCCTTCCTCTTCCTATGAAATCTCCTTCCTGTCCTCACTGTGGAATCTGACACATAAACACTGCCATGTTCTGAGGCCCGAGGTCCGGTCTGTTCTCTTATACTTACAGTTTATCTTTGGTTCTGATCAGTTCTCCGTTCTCTTTGATGAGACCTTTGGACTGGTGACTACCATGATTTGGCTACTAGAAATGTTTCCGCATACACAGCACATAATGTCACTCCACCTGCGGTAATCGTGGGGTTTATTGCATATCATGGATTCATTTCATGTCGCTTTTGTCTTTCCATCTCCTAATTTCCCTTTGTGACAGTGTGTACTGGGACACGCTGGACTTTTCAGCGATGCCATTCTCAGTGCACTTGCTTTGGACAACCACCCACATAATAATATCTCACGTTTCAGATTCAGCTGTGACTAGAGGATTAGACTGAGCTATACAAAACACAGATGGGCTCCAGATCTATTTACACTCGAAGGCTGGCAGTAATCGAGTTCATCTGATATCATATACTGGGGTAGAGTAAGTTTCCAGGATACTCAGATTTTCCCATGCTCTTACTCCTTTCTTTTTTTTTTTCAGTCTTCACTGCATTTCTAGCATTCAGTTCATGAAGGAAGCTCAGGATGAACAGTACTACAGAGTCACCAACAGATTCTAGAGTTCTGTCAATTAGTGTCAGTTTTCACTGTGGTTCTGGTGTTCTATTTGTGAAGTAGGAAGATCAGGATGTACAAATCTTTAGGCCCTGAGCTTCCTTGATGTTGCTCAGTTTGCCCTGAGCTGATTGTAGCTGACCTGTGGAGAGGCAGCTGCCATGTATCCCCATTATCTGTTGGATACATGTATCTTTCTGGTCTGCCAGGCTTGCCCAGCTGTATACAGCAGGCACAGACACAGCGGGAGGCAGCAGTGGCACAGATGATGCGTGAAGCTGATGTAATGAGATGTTGGGGGTAGTCATCCATGCCCTCGTCCTTACACATTTGCTGGTAGTTTCCTCTGAAGGGAGATAATGACTTCTGTCTATAAATCGTATCCTCTCAAGACTGTGACCCAGAACCCACCCCTGCCTGGCTTGTATACACATCTGTATACATGGGAGCAGGGTAATTAAAGGGGTACTCCGCTCCCTCTTCATATTACCACCCCCGTATCCAGAATCATCCCAGAGTCACATAATGATAATTCTGTATACAAGGTTCCTCCAATCCCTTTATATTATGCGGAGTGTTCCTCCCATCATGCCTTAGGAAGGAGGCGGGGATACAGACTATAGTGGGAGGGGCTTTCCCCAGTGCTCACTGTTGCCCCTTGCTGGGTAACATTATGTATGAGCTGCCAGGAGGAGCTGGAGAAGGGAAGTGACAACTGCTCTGCGCTCATTTCTGACAATGCGGCCCAATGTATTCATCACTCTATGGCGCCATTTTTTATATCATACATAAATCTAGGAGCAGTATTGTAGTAGTTGTATTCTTGTGTCTGCAGTGGAAGCAGTCAAGTGGGTGTGGTTTGTGGGGCACTCTATTAACCAGTTTGTGCCCAGAATGGGGTAGCACTCAGAAGAATCTGTCGAGTTCAGCTCTGGGTGCGCAGGTGGAGCAGACTTTGTCTGACATAATTGCAGCTTATTGTAGACAGAAAGGTCAGCGATTCAACAAAGGCAGCTCCATCTGTAGCGCTGCTGCGTTGGACGCACTTGACGTCGCTCTTTCCGTGTCACGGCGCCCCCTCACATGTTCATCAGAAATTAATTTGATGTTCTCTATACAAATTCCTTCCGAGTCGCTGAACCCCGATTGCAAGATCTGCAGAATTCACCGGCAGCAAGATGTGAAAGTGACCCAGATATCAGGAGGAGCAGGTAGAGGGCCGGCTGTGCTGTGGGCCCCCGCAGCTAGGGGGCGCTGGCAGAGGAGATCAACGGTAACTCCGTGTGCGCAACAAAACTGAGCTCAGAGACAGCGGCTCAGCAGACAGTATCACACACTGTAGGATTAGATACACTGCTCAGCTGTCAGTATCACACGTAGGATTAGATACAGTGCTCAGCTGTCAATATCACACGTAGGATTAGATACACTGTTCTGTAGACAGTATCACACAATATAGGATTAGATACAGAAGCTCAACATCACACAGGATTAGATACACTGTGCAGCAGTCAGTATCACACATGATAGGATTAGATACACAGCTCAGCAGACAGTGTCACACATGATAGGATTAGATACACAGCTCAGCAGACAGTGTCACACATGATAGGATTAGATACACAGCTCAGCAGACAGTGTCACACATGATAGGATTAGATACACAGCTCAGCAGACAGTGTCACACATGATAGGATTAGATACACAGCTCAGCAGACAGTGTCACACATGATAGGATTAGATACACAGCTCAGCAGACAGTGTCACACATGATAGGATTAGATACACAGCTCAGCAGACAGTGTCACACATGATAGGATTAGATACACAGCTCAGCAGACAGTATCGCACATGATAGGATTAGATACACAGCTCAGCAGACAGTGTCACACATGATAGGATTAGATACATAGCTCAGCAGACAGTATCGCACATTATAGGATTAGATACACAGCTCAGCAGACAGTATCATATATGATAGGATTAGATACACAGCTCAGCAGACAGTATCACACATGATAGGATTAGATACACAGCTCAGCAGACAGTATCATATATGATAGGATTAGATACACAGCTCAGCAGACAGTATCACACATGATAGGATTAGATACACAGCTCAGCAGACAGTATCACACATGATAGGATTAGATACATAGCTCAGCAGACAGTATCGCACATTATAGGATCAGATACACAGCTCAGCAGACAGTATCACTCATGATATGATTAGATACACAGCTCAGCAGACTGTATCACACATGATGGGATTAGATACACTGCTTAGTAGACAGTAACACACATGATATGATTAGCTTCAGCAGCTTAGCAGAGAGTATCACACATGATGGGCTTAGATACCACTGTCCGGTGACATTACATGTAGCAGTGCTGTGCGGTTACAGGTGATTTATGATAGTTCCTAGGTGCGGGCGGTCAGCAGGGGGCAGTGTTCCCTCCTCATGACCAGGGTTAGTTGTAGCCTCAGTTTGGGGGCTCTGTTCTTCCTCCTGTCACCTCATATTAACACTGCTGGACACAGCGGTTGGTTTTAATATGTTATGGAGCTGACAGTGACCCGGGGCCCCTGGAGCGGCACAAGGAGAGGCCCCAAACTGGGTCAAGGAGGATTACAGCCAGGAGACATGACCTCAGATAACGACACAGCTTTCCTCGTCTCCTGCATTATGGCAGTACTCTATATTATATCCTGGGCCGCAGCTCTGGCATCATGTTCCAGGCCACTGTTCACACCTGGAGCACGGATTCCAGGATGGCACATCTACAGCTGTGGATCTGTGCCAGGTCTGCAGCGGCCGGGCATGTGAGTACAGCTGGAGCAGCATTTAGTGTATTTTATGTTACAGTGTAGCACTGGATATTATATCGTAGAATTTACTTTGTGCCCACTTTTTCATGATTTTTGGCGATTGTACTGCCTCGATTGGCAGGGAGTGGATGCACAGGCCCCCTATAATCCAGGGACAGCCCCGTATCCTCTGCCGTCACATGAGCACCTTTCGCCTTATCAGGAAGTTATTAATCAGACAATCACGTAGCGAGGGCGACAAATAGCGGTGACGCTGCGACATCCCGTCCCGTAATCAGCAGGATGAGCCGTGGCCGCACTATGTCATACGTTATTATCATACGGCTCACCTTCCTGACCTACGTAATCACAGGCGACCGTAACCGCGGGAAAAAATACGACAGAGAAATTGACCGTCTGTCTGAGAGGACTCCTTTAAGAATCTGATATCTCAGGAATTAGAAATCTTCTCCGTTACTTCAGGAGTAGTCAATGATGTACTAAGAGAAGATGTCGTGTGTGTGATGTTATCAGTGATGATGTCATAATCCACAGAATATGACATAAATGTGTGATAGGTTCGGGTCTCTGGATCCTGGAATATTGGCATACGGCATACTGAGACCGACATGTGGCGATTCTTTGTATGATGTCACTCACCAAATGGTCCGGACTCTTTATGTCTTGTCTGTGATGTCATCAGTGATGTCACCCAATGGTTCACAGTGTTTATGTCTCGTCTATGATATCATCAGTGATGTCATCAAGAGATCCAGAATCTTTATGCCTTGCCTATGATGTTATCGGTGATGTCATCAAATAGTCCAGAATCTTTATGTCTTGTCCATAAAGGCCCATTCTAGCCAATGTAATGCAGAATGTGTTACCTTTGTAAACCTTTTGCCATCGATCCCCATGCCTACCACTTATTATGACATCACACATATGACATCATACTCCATAACATCATCAGGATCTCAGCTGAATGTTCCATGACCCTCCAGGGGCTCTCCTGGACTTCACCTCAGTGGTCTGTGCTCACATCAACTATCCAGCTTGTGTTCCTGCTGCGAGTCTCATGTTCTCTATCCCCATACATACTTTAGACCTATTGTGATGTCATCATAGCATTACATGATATATGACCCTCTGATGTCATCAGTGTCTCACTGAAACTTCTAGAACCTTAAAGGGGGTCACTGACTCTGAATGCCAATTGCTCTCTATCCCCTTGTCTTAGGCTCACTGTGATGTCATCAGTTATGGCATGGCATATGGCCCTCTGATGTCATCACTGTCTCGAATGAAAGTTCTACAGCCTTAAAGATCTCTATACCGTAGACCCATTGTGATGTCATCGATGACATACATATGACATCATTGGTTATATTATATCTATCTCTGTAATATTATCAGATTGTAATCACAGCGCCCCCTAGTGCCCCCGAAAATGATAAAAAACCTATCTACGTAATTCTCAATGATTTGCAGATGTCTAGAAGCCCCGGAGAGTTCTGGAATATTCTCCAGTCCACCATTATGTGGTTTGTAGTCGTTTGTGGCAGCAAAAGGATTCTGGGAGGAAACAAAAGTTTGTGCTGAATGGAAAAGTTCTTCATTGTGACTTCTCAGGGTAAAATGATCTTCTGCTCCATAAAGTGTCGGCAGCCGTTCCCCGGTTCTGCGCCATTACCTCTGATAGATAAATAGGTTTGGTATAGAAAGTCTCTATTAGAACAGCGTGCGTCGGATTGCGGCGTTCACTTCACTAATACACTATTGTCCCAGCGCCGCTCCCCATCGCCTCAATTATACACACTCCATTATCTCGGATCTCGTATCGCTGACTTCCTCCATGACCCTTTCCATGCCAGGGGATCCTACAGAAGACGCTCTATAGTCATGTATATATCTGAGGACTATCCTACTAAGTGCCCGGAGCCTGCCCTACTTTGTACTCCATGGACGCCACAGTTTAGGACTAGAGAAAAGCAAACCTTGCAAGCCATTTCGAGGTGTGGTGACATAGCAAGCCTCACTGTTCCTGGGTATCCTTGCGGCATCCTCTTCCGACCTCTAACTAACATCACAAGACTCTTGTTCACCCCTGAGGACTGTGATTGGGCATCAGCAGTCACATGGGGCATGATGACGTCATGATGCTATAACCCATTTACATGTGTGACATCATATCACAAAAAGCTGCTCATCTTGTGACACATTTTAGTATATAAGAGACTCTGCTGTCCTTGGCAGACAGTATCACCTAGTAGTGACCCCTGTTATTGCCCTGTAGTCTCTATACTCCCTTGAAGAAACTTCCTCCCTTTATGGTTTCATAACTCTACAGAAATCTGTCCTTCCTTGGTCCCCTAAAAGTCCAAGTGACCGTCTCTCTTATGACTGGTTCTCAATGAAATATCTAAAAGGTCTTGCCCATCTTGTGATGTCTCCTCCATTTCCAGGGTCCTGTGTACTCCTTGATGTGGATCTAGAAGACTGTGCCGCCCTTGTAGGTGTCATCAGTTTCTAGGTCCTAGTGAATGTCTAGTAGACTGTATCCTCTTCACATGACTGTCCAATGCCACCCTAGTGAGGTCTCATCTGAGCGTCCAGCAGCTGTAGCCTTCCTTATGATGTCTCATTATGTTCTCCACTTGGCATTGGTATCTCATATCTGCGTCTGCTCCTCCATGAATTGTCTTCAGTCTCCAGACTGACAAGTGTCATGACACTATATTCTCCAGCCACTGACAAGTTGTGAAGTCTGAAGATAGCGCTGAAGACACTTGATAATAAGTTGTCATAGGATGAGGTCAAGTGTTACATTTGTGACACCGCATGTGACTGCAACGCCTCATCTGCTGCTGGATGGTATAAGATGTGTCATGTAAAGTCTACACTTGGATAGATGTCTCCTGATGAACCCCAGACGTCTGTCAGGAAGAACATACCCAATATATTCCTATAGGGGCATGTGTGGTGTCTGAGGAAAATCTGAGGTCTAACATAAATATCTATCACTGAAAGTCCTTATCTGTAGAGAGGACACACAAAGAGCACAAACTCTGTAACTTCAGGTCTAAATGCTGAATATTGCTGAAAACTGACCTGAAATAGTTAAATGACCTGAAATCACAAGTCAGATTGTCAGCATCAGCATCAAAGCCAAAGATCTAAATTGACAGCGGCCTCATTACCACAAGTAGGACAGCCAGGAAGCTAAATACTGATTTATGGCAGGAAGACAAGACATGAATCCAAAGTAGATCAATGGTGTAAAGAGATACAACAGTCATAGTGGGCACTTACATTCTAACACACTGTAATACTGCCCCCTATGTACAATAATATAACTACTATAATACTGCTCCTATATACAAGAATATAACTACTATAATACTGCTCCTATGTACAAGAATATAACTACTATAATACTGCTCCTATGTACAAGAATATAACTACTATAATACTGCCTATGTACAAGAATATAACTACTATAATACTGCCCCCTATGTACAAGTATATAACTACTATAATACTGCTCCTATGTACAAGAATATAACTACTATAATACTGCCCCTATGTACAAGAATATAACTACTATAATACTACTGCTATGTACAAGAATATAACTACTATAATACTGCCCCTATGTACAAGAATATAACTACTATAATACTGCTCCTATGTACAAGAATATAACTACTATAATACTACCTCCTATGTACAAGAATATAAATACTATAATACTGCTCCTATGTACAAGAATATAACTACTATAATACTACCTTCTATGTACAAGAATATAATTACTATAATACTGCTCCTATGTACAAGAATATAACTACTATAATACTGCTCCTATGTACAAGAATATAACTACTATAATACTGCTCCTATGTACAAGAATATAACTACTATAATACTACTCCTATGTACAAGAATATAACTACTATAATACTGCATCCTATGTACAAGAATATAACTACTATAATACTGCCTCCTATGTACAAGAATATAACTACTATAATACTGCCTCCTATGTACAAGAATATAACTACTATAATACTACCTCCTATGTACAAGAATATAACTACTATAATACTGCCTCCTATGTACAAGAATATAACTACTATAATACTACCTCCTATGTACAAGAATATAACTACTATAATACTGTTCCTATGTACAAGAATATAACTACTATAATACTGCTCCTATGTACAAGAATATAACTACTATAATACTGCTCCTATGTACAAGAATATAACTACTATAATACTACTCCTATGTACAAGAATATAACTACTATAATACTGCTCCTATGTACAAGAATATAACTACTATAATACTGCTCCTATGTACAAGAATATAACTACTATAATACTACTCCTATGTACAAGAATATAACTACTATAATACTGCATCCTATGTACAAGAATATAACTACTATAATACTGCCTCCTATGTACAAGAATATAACTACTATAATACTGCCTCCTATGTACAAGAATATAACTACTATAATACTACCTCCTATGTACAAGAATATAACTACTATAATACTGCATCCTATGTACAAGAATATAACTACTATAATACTGCTCCTATGTACAAGAATATAACTACTATAATACTGCCCCTATGTACAAGAATATAACTACTATAATACTGCCCCTATGTACAAGAATATAACTACTATAATACTGCCCCTATGTACAAGAATATAACTACTATAATACTGCTCCTATGTACAAGAATATAACTACTATAATACTACTCCTATGTACAAGAATATAACTACTATAATACTGCATCCTATGTACAAGAATATAACTACTATAATACTGCCTCCTATGTACAAGAATATAACTACTATAATACTGCTCCTATGTACAAGAATATAACTACTATAATACTGCCTCCTATGTACAAGAATATAACTACTATAATACTGCCTCCTATGTACAAGAATATAACTACTATAATACTGCCTCCTATGTACAAGAATATAACTACTATAATACTACCTCCTATGTACAAGAATATAACTACTATAATACTGCTCCTATGTACAAGAATATAACTACTATAATACTACTCCTATGTACAAGAATATAACTACTATAATACTACTCCTATGTACAAGAATATAACTACTATAATACTACCTCCTATGTACAAGAATATAACTACTATAATACCGCTCCTATGTATAAGAATATAACTACTATAATACTTCTCCTATGTACAAGAATATAACTACTATAATACTACTCCTATGTACAAGAATATAACTACTACAATACTGCCCCCTGTTGTACATAGTCACACACTGGAGGCAGATTTTTGGTGCTGCTGTGTATACTGAGCTGTTGCTCGCAGTTATCGGCTCTCTGCGCCGCTCTTGACTTCGGTCCAGGACACTTTGCAGCTCCTTTTGTGCGGTTTGATCTTGTAGTGAAACAGGTTATAACATCCTGAGCAGCGGCCGGACAGATAAGGAGCGCGGCCGCTCACCGCTAAACGCATTCTTATCGTAAGAAATCCGCCTCTCTGGTGTCTTTATTCTTGGACAGATTAGTCTCAGAACACGAGCAGCTCGACAGGATTTCCTCAATTTGTTTGTAGGCAAAGTCTCTGACAATGAGGGGGAGGGGGAGGGGGACTGGGGCGCCCCCCGGGAACTTCATGAAAACAGCCTGATCCTTCGTGTAGAACGTTCTGTTATATGATGGAAATCCACGAGACTCGCTCTCTTGTGTGTAGTCTTGTAATATTCAGACATATCTTGATCTCCTGTGTAAGTAACAGATGTCGGGTGACAAGCAAGTAATGGCTGCCATTATGGTGCCCACTGGGGTTATAGACTAGCCTGGCATATGCTCTCAGCGACATATACATCACTTCTGCTATTGTTTCAGTCTTCACTGTCATTCTGGCATTACATTCCTTCTATAATGACACACCCTGATACAGGGGTTTCTGGAGTATCAGATGGTGGATTATAGGAAGCCGCGGTCCTGCTGTGGCGTCTCTTGGCAGGCGGCAGCGCTGACATCTGCAGCACTAATGGCGCCCGTCTCTCTGATGAATGACAGATTGCGCCGTTTTCGTCTTGTGTGAATTCTTAATCATCTATAAATGTAACATATTTCCTCCTAATGTCTGGAAAATGTGCGCGGATTGTTCCCAGAATAGCGGGATGACGCCGGCGGTAATTATAATCTCCAGGTCGGGCGTTTTCTGACTCATGAGATTATTGGTCTTGGTATTACTGGTGCATTGTGGGAGTTACGGAGCGGCTTAAAAATGGCGCAATGACATCACTAATTATGGTGCTGACGCGATTTACATAAGTATATTGTGCTCTGACAGATTCCACCTGATTAATAAGAGGAGGCGGAGCAGCCAAAGTGTAACAATACCGCAACATTGTATCCAGATTACTACAATACCGCAACATTGTATCCAGATTACTATAATACCGCAATGTTGTATCTAGATTACTATAATACCGCAATGTTGTATCCAGATTACTATAATACCGCAATGTTGTATCTAGATTACTATAATACCGCAATGTTGTTTCTAGATTACTATAATACCACAACATTGTATCCAGATTACTATAATACCGCAATGTTGTATCCAGATTACTATAATACCGCAATGTTGTATACAGATTATTACAATACCACAACATTGTATCCAGATTATTATAATACCGCAACATTGTATCTACATTATTATAATACCGCAACATTGTATCCACATTATTATAATACCGCAATGTTGTATCCAGATTATTATAATACCGCAACATTGTATCCACATTATTATAATACCACAACATTGTATGGTTTTGCTGGTTATTCTGGTTTGTCACCATGTAACTCTAAGTCTGTGACCTCCCCTATAAGAGCAGCACATTTCTCTCCTGAAATACTCTGTGCTGCAATGTGTTAGGCCTGTGTTTTGCTTCGTTGCTCCTGACCAGCGTCCTTCTATTAGTCAGATGAGTATTGGACACAAAGCACACCAGGCCTCAGAGGAGTCACACGAAGCTCCTGGGCCTCAGTACAAACTGTATAAAGGGGCCCCCACTTACCGAGTGCTATCTATAACACTGGTGTTTCCATATGTTCTAGAGAGACCTTTGGGCCCTCCGAGGCCCGAGGGCCCAGCAGTGAGCGCTATCTCTGCGCCCCTGATTTTAGTCCACAGAATGTCATGTTATAGACAGGGCTGTGTAGTCGTAGTCGGGGGTCAGTTTTCCCAGTTTTCCGTGGAGTCGGAGATATATTTATTGACTTGTGGGTTCCTGTTTGCGTTAGTCCTCACACCCCGGCTGTCTTGTCCTGACTAGATACATAAATCGTGCAGACAGGATTTCCTTCCCCGTCCTGTGGACATTTGATCCGGTTGTTGGGGACCTGATCGGGGTCAGTGCGGCGGTCAGCGCTGATTATGGCGAGGTGTTGAATCGGTGGGGTGAGGGTGGCGCCTCAGCTATGGCGTCTCTGCTCACTAATAACTGATAAACAGCTCTGAGATTAGTAAACAGAATTCCACCACTCGCACGTTGCCCGGATACAGCACGCCAGCCGTACGGAAAATGCTGCCATCTGTCGCGCCACCCATGCCAGGAGCCGGTGCTGTTAACATATTACTGGCCGGATACAGAATGTTACATTGTATCAGGATTCTTGTCACATTAATGCGCCCTGGAGGTTCTCTGACCACACTGCAGCTCAGTGTCACCCAGCTTTACCAGGCTCCTGAGTGTCAAACCAGCCAAGTTATGCAGAAATATATCAGCAGGGGAGGGAACACATTATATGGCAGGTTCTCCAGTCAGTCATGCCGGCTGTCACACAACTTTCCTTTACTCCTGAACGTTAGATTTTCCTTATTATGTATAATATTACAGAGTTTGAATGAATTGGTTAACAATCTCACTGACAGCAGCATTGGCTGCCATATTGGTTATCACCCAGCTTTCCTAGACTTCTGAATGGCTGCCATATTGGTTATCACCCAGCTTTCCTAGACTTCTGAATGGCTGCCATATTGGTTATCACCCAGCTTTCCCAGACTTCTGAATGGCTGCCATATTGGTTATCACCCAGCTTTCCTAGACTTCTGAATGGCTGCCATATTGGTTATCACCCAGCTTTCCTAGACTTCTGAATGGCTGCCATATTGGTTATTACCCAGCCTTCCTAGATTTCTGAATGGCTGCCATATTGGTTATTATTACCCAGCTTTCCTAGACTTCTGAATGGCTTCCATATTGTTTATTACCCAGCTTTCCTAGACTTCTGAATGGCTGCCATGTTAGTTATTATCCATCTTTCCTAGATTTCTGAATGGCTGCCATATTGGTTAATATTACCCAGCTTTCCTAGATTTCTGAATGGCTACAATATTGGTTATTACCCAGCTTTCCTAGACTTCTGGATGGCTGCCATATTAGTTATTACTCAGCTTTCCTAGACTTCTGAATGGCTGCCATATTAGTTATTATCCATCTTTCCTAGATTTCTGAATGGCTGCCATATTGGTTTAATATTACCCAGCTTTCCTAGACTTCTGAATGGCTGATGTATTGGTTATTATTACCCAGCTTTCCTAGATTTCTGAATGGTTGCCGTATTTGTTATTAGTATCCAACTTTCCTAGACTTCTGAATGTCTGCCATATTAGTTATTATTACCCTGCTTTCCTAGGTCTCTGAGTGGCTGCCATATTGGTTATAATACCCAACTTTCCTAGACTTCAGTATGTCTGCCCCTTTGGTTATTATTACCCAGCTTTCCTAGATGTGAGAATGGCTGCCATATTGGTTATTATTGCTAGTTATGTAGAAGTACATTAGCGGGGGAGGGAACACTGTATATTTAGGGATGTTCTTTGGGCAGGAGCATGGAAAAGCTGGGTGACAGTGCTTGTGCAATGCTGTAAGGGCAACCATATTTACGATCACTCAGCTTTTCTAAGCTCCTGAATGTCAAATCTGTCTTGTTATGTGGAAATACTTTAGCACAGGGTGGACCATTGTGTATTGAATATTGTTCATGACTGTGGGAAAGCTGGATATTAACCCCTATTGAAGTATCACGGGAGCCATATTGGTTGTCACCCAGCTTTCCTGGACTCCTGAATGTTAAATCTACTTAGTTATGCAGAAATACATAGGCATGGGATTGAGCAGTGCAGGTCTAGGCAGAGCTACCAGTCAGGAGAGTGGGAAAGCTGGGTGAAAACTGTAATGGTAGCCATATTTGTTGTCACCCACCTCTCCTGGAGTCCTGAATGTCACATTTACCTTAGTGTAACTGCGTGTGGAATGTTGGGTTGTCACCCAGCTTTCTTAGACTCCTAATATGTTCTGTTTGGTTATGGAGAATATGGTGCCAAGCTGTCTGAGAGCTGTAATGGTGGCCATATTGGTTGTCACCCAGCTTTCCTAGAAGCAGATTAGCAGGCCTGGCGCTGACATTCCACCAGTCCTCGGAGATCCTGACATATTATTCCCTGTAAGCTGAGCTGCCAGCTGTCGGGCACCTGCCTCTTGCGGAGCGGCATGACTCCATATTTTCCATCTTGTTGACAAGCCTGAAATCTGTCAGCGCAGGCAGCGGCGGCGGATCACCACAAAGGGCTCTGAGTGCTGTGGGATAATCCCGTCATGGCGACGGACACCGGCAGCCATTATTACCGTACCATGAGAATGGACTCAGGAGGTCATATCCTTAAACGCCACCCAACATGGACTGACAGATGGCCGCAACGGTCACAAGCGGAACCCCGGACCAAGACCCAAAAAGTGCAGGAAACCCTCCTGTTATAGGAGGCTCCCGCCTGGCATCGCTCCAAAGTGTCCGGACATAGCAGGTGAAGGCAGTACCCCAAATGGTGGGAAAAGTACACCGCCTCCTGCATGGCCAATGGGTACAGTCAGGGTCTGCCCATATGGAAGAATCATCGCCCGCCCTGTATCCAGAAAATACTAGATCAAAGAAAACGCCATACAGCGGAAATACGTCAAGTGACAAAATACCAAAATACACTGCAGCAAAAAGTCAGCACAATCAGAGCAAAGCGACACATGTACACAATAACACAGTACAATGTAAAAGCAGAACAGCACATACAGCGAATACAACACATACAGCGCACCTAGACTGCCCCGAGGAAGGTCACAGTCCAGTACCTAAGGCCAAACTAGTGGAAGGGGGCGCTATCCATCACCTTACAGTCATATGTAGTGCTATGTGGATACTGTATGGAGGTATTATTTACTGAGTGTATGGCAGTCTTACTGCAGCACAGTGTACGCTATATCATGTCGATCTATCTATCTAAAAAACAATGAAAAAGTTACTAATCGCACATTAATAAACTTCTGGGTGCAAATCCAAAATCCAGGCCAAAAAGATCCAAAATACAAAAGAATAAAAAAGCAGCACCTCAGTATAAAGGGAAAGAAAGGGGGCTAGAGAAATACGTGAGTAACTACACCAACTTATACTTTATACTGGAGTCCTGCTTTATTTCTTCTCATCTTTCTATCTCATATCTATCTATCTATCTATCTATTTATCTGTCTATCTATCTATCTCATATCTATCTATCTCATATCTATCTATCTATCTCATATCTATCTATCTATCTATCTCATATCTATCTATCTCATATCTATCTATCTATCTATCTATCTATCTCATATCTCATTTCTATCCATCTATCTATCTCATATCTATCTATCTATCTCATATCTATCTATCTATCTCATATCTATCTATCTATCTATCTCATATCTATCTATCTATCCCATATCTATCTATCTCATATCTATCTATCTCATATCTATCTATCTATCTATCTATCTATCTATCTATCTATCTCATATCTATCTATCTCATATCTATCTATCTATCTCATATCTATCTATCTCATATCTATCTATCTATCTATCTCATATCTATCTATCTATCTATCTATCTATCTCTCATATCTATCTATCTCATATCTATCTATCTATCTATCTATCTCATATCTATCTATCTATCTCATATCTATCTATCTATCTCATATCTATCTAGCTATCTATCTCATATCTATCTATCTATCTATCTATCTATCTATCTCTCATATCTATCTATCTCATATCTATCTATCTCATATCTATCTATCTATCTATCTCATATCTCATTTCTATCCATCTATCTATCTCATATCTATCTATCTATCTCTCATATCTATCTATCTATCTATCTATCTATCTATCTATCTATCTATCTATCTCATATCTCATTTCTATCCATCTATCTATCTCATTTCTATCCATCTATCTATCTCATATCTATCTATCTATCTATCTATCTATCTCATATCTATCTATCTATCTCATATCTATCTATCTATCTATCTCATATCTATCTATCTATCTCATATCTATCTATCTCATATCTATCTATCTCATATCTATCTATCTATCTATCTCATATCTATCTATCTCATATCTATCATCTATCTATCTATCTCATATCTATCTATCTATCTCATATCTATCTATCTATCTATCTATCTATCTCATATCTATCTCATATCTATCTATCTATCTCATATCTATCTATCTCATATCTATCTATCTATCTCATATCTATCTATCTATCTATCTATCTATCTCTATCTATCTATCTCATATCTATCTATCTCATATCTATCTATCTATCTATCTCATATCTATCTATCTATCTATCTCATATATATCTATCTCATATCTATCTATCTCATATCCATCTATCTCATATCTATCTATCTATCTATCTATCTCATATCTATCTATCTCATATCTATCTATCTATCTCATATCTATCTATCTCATATCTATCTCATATCTATCTATATCATATCTATCTATCTCATATATATCTATCTCATATCTATCTATCTATCTCATATCTATCTATCTATCTATCTCATATCTATCTATCTATCTATCTATCTCATATCTATCTATCTATCCATCTTTCTATCTATCCATCTCATATCTATCTATCTATCTATCTATCTATCTATCTATCTCATATCTATCTATCTATCTCATATCTATCTATCTCATATCTATCTATCTATCTATCTATCTCATATCTATCTATCTATCCTATATCTATCTATCGCATATCTATCTATCTATCTATGTCATATCTATCTATCTCTATCTATCTATCTCATATCTATCTCATATCTATCTATCTATCTCATATCTATCCCATATCTATCTATCTATCTCATATCTATCTATCTCATATCTATCTATCTATCTCATATCTATCTATCTATCTATCTATCTATCTATCTCATATATATCTATCTATCTATCTATCTATCTCATATCTATCTATCTATCTATCTATCTCCTATCTATCTATCTATCTATCTATCTCATATCTATCTATCTATCTATCTCATATCTAGCTATCTCAAATCTATCTATCTATCTATCTATCTATCTATCTATCAGTATCTATCTATCTATCTATCTATCTCATATCTATCTCATATCTATCTATATCATATCTATCTATCTCATATATATCTATATCATATCTATCTATCTATCTCATATCTATCTATCTCATATCTATCTATCTATCTATCTCATATCTATCTATATATCTATCTATCTATCTATCTCATATCTATCTCATATATATCTATATCATATCTATCTATCTATCTCATATCTATCTATCTCATATCTATCTATCTATCTATCTCATATCTATCTATCTATCTATCTATCTATCTATCTATCTCATATCTATCTATCTATCTATCTCATATCTATCTATCTATCTCATATCTATCTATCTATCTCATATCTATCTATCTCATATCTATATATCTCATATCTATCTATCTCATATCTATCTATCTATCTATCTATCTATCTCATATCTATCTATCTATATATCATATATGTATCTATCTATCTATCTATGTCATATCTATCTATCTCTATCTATCTATCTCATATCTATCTATCTCATATCTATCTCATATCTATCTATCTATCTCATATCTATCCCATATCTATCTATCTATCTCATATCTATCTATCTATCTATCTCATATCTATCTATCTATCTATCTATCTATCTATCTCATATCTATCTATCTCATATATATCTATCTCATATCTATCTATCTATCTATCTATCTATCTCATATCTATCTATCTATCTATATATCTATCTATCTCCTATCTATCTATCTATCTCATATCTATCTATCTATCTATGTATCTATCTATCTATCTCATATCTATCTCATATCTATCTATATCATATCTATCTATCTCATATATATCTATATCATATCTATCTATCTATCTCATATCTATCTATCTCATATCTATCTATCTATCTATCTATCTATCGATCTATCTCATATCTATCCATATATCTCATATCTATCTATCTATCTATCTATCTATCTATCTATCTATCTATCACATTCTACATAATGTGGGTAGGACTTCTTGGTGTGGTCTTGGTGATATCTTTCCTTCTTGAAGACATCTGAGACCCTGGAGGTATCTGAGGCTTACATGTGCAGCCTGGGTGTATTCTACAGTACCGGGAGGTATCTAAGGAGCGGATATGTGTGGCCTGGGTGTATTCTACAGTGCATGTGTCTCCAGTGGTTTTGAGCAGCTGGAGATACATCTCTGTTGGAATAACAACCAGTGCCAGAATCTCCAGCAGCGGCTCCAGTGTCCGTCTACATGACACCACGAGAAGATTTCCTTCATTTTCTGATCTTCATGAACGGAGCTTTAAAAATCTTGTTTTTATCCAGAAGACTAAATTCCATTGTTCACCATAATGATACCAGCAACATAGCAGTGCCCATACAGTATGTCTATCCATGTAGTAGTACTAGCACCATAATGACCATAAAGTCATGTATCTGTACAATCCCACATATCTATACCAGCCTCATATTATATATTGTTGTAACCATAGCAGCGCCTATACAGTAATAACAGTCATACAGTATATCAGCAGAAAACAGGGCCACAGTACAAATGTAATCACAGGCAGGTGAAACGTCTGAATTCTAGGTTTAGATGCCCCGCCTCAGCTCAGGATTGGACTATGAGGCAACACTCTGATTGGCTCTGTACCTCAAAGATCTGACTGGCTGAATAGACCCAGCCAGAGTTTGACTGGTAGGAATGGCAGCCGTAAAGCAATGGCTGTGAGCTGTGCTGCACTGTAGAGAATGGTGGCTGCAAAAGGGAATGGCAGGAGCTCAGATATTGAGATTCATAACAAATATAAGCTTCATAGTAGTTCCTATATAATAGTATCATCCTCATTGTAGGGCCTATATAATAATTTCAAAGCACAGTGGTATTGTAGCCATAGTAATGTCTATACAGTATACTAGCATCAGTCACAGAATATTGCCTATATGTCTTATAATACTATAAGCATCATAGTAGTAACGATATAAGTGTCAGCCTCATAGTACTACCTATATAATAGTGTATGTCACATAATAATAGCTATATAATAGTGTCAGCTTCATAGTAGTGCCTATATAATAGTTCCAGCCATATACTATAAGTATATAGTAGTGTCAGCTTCATAATAGTGTATATAATAGTGTAAGTTACATAGTAATGCCTATAGTGCCAATATTGCCATCCATAAAGTAGTGCCTATATAATAATGTCAGCCACAAAATAGTGCCAATATAATAGTTCCAGCCTCATAATAGTGCCTATATACAGTGGGTACGGAAAGTATTCAGACCCCTTTAAATTTTTCACTCTTTGTTTCATTGCAGCCATTTGCTAAAAGCAAAAAAGTTCCTTTTATTTCTCATTAATGTACACTCAGCTCCCCATCCTGACAGAAAAAAACAGAAATGTAGATATTTTTGCAAATTTATTAAAAAAGAAAAACTGAAATCTCCCATGGCCATAAGTATTCAGAGCGTTTGCTCAGTACTGAGTAGAAGCCGCTTCCTTCTGAGCTAGTACAGCCAGGAGTCTTCTTGGGAATGATACAAGTTTCTCACATCTGGATTTGGGGATCCTCGGCCATTCTTCCTTGCAGATCCTCTCCAGTTCTGTCAGGTTGGATGGTGAACGTTGGTGGAGCCATTTTCAGGTCTCTCCAGAGATGCTCAGTTGGGTTGAGGTCAGGGCTCTGGCTGGGCCAGTCAGGAATGGTCACAGAGTTGTTCTGAAGCCACTCCTTTGTTATTTTAGCTGTGTGCTTAGGGTCATTGTCTTGTTGGAAGGTGAACCTTCGGCCCAGTCTGAGGTCCAGAGCGCTCTGGCAGAGGTTTTCTTCCAGGATATCTCTGTACTTGGCCGCATTCATCTTTCCTTCAGTTGCACCCAGTGGTCCTGTCCCCCATAGCATGATGCTGCCACCGCCGTGTCTCACTGTTGGGATTGTATTGGGCAGGTGATGAGCAGGACCTGGTTTTCTCCACACATACCGCTTAGAATTAACGCCAAAAAGTTCAATCTTCGTCTCATCAGACCAGAGAATCTTATTTCTCATAGTCTGGGAGTCCTTCATGTGTTTTTTTGCTTTCATATGTCTTGCACTGAGGAGAGGCTTCCTTCAGGCCCCTCTGCCGTAAAGCCCTGACTGGTGGAGGCTGCAGTGATAGTGACTTTGTGGAACTTTCTCCCATCTCCCTACTGCATCTCTGGAGCTCGGCCACAGTGATCTTTGGCTTCTTCTTTACCTCTCTCACCAAGGCTCTTCTCCCACCATTGCTCAGTTTGGCTGGACGGCCAGGTCTAGGAAGAGTTCTGGTCATCCCAAACTTCTTCCATGTAAGGATTATGGAGGCCGTTGTGCTCTTAGGAACCTTGAGTGCTGCAGAAATTCTTTTGTAACCTTGGTCAGATCTGTGCCTTGCCACAATTCTGTCTCTGAGCTCCTTGGGCAGTTCCTTTGACCTCCTGATTCTCATTTGCTCTGACATGCCCTGTGAGCGGTGAGGTCTTATATAGACAGGTGTGCGCCTTTCCTAATCAAGTCCAATCAGTTTAATTAAACACAGCTGGACTCCAATGAAGGAGTAGAACCATCTCAAGGAGGATCAGAAGGAAATGGACAGCAGTAAGTTATATATGAGGGTCACAGCAAAGGCTCTGAATACTTATGGCCATGGGAGATTTCAGTTTTTCTTTTTTAATAAATTTGCAAAAATATCTACATTTCTGTTTTTTTCTGTCAAGATGGGGAGCTGAGTGTACATTAATGAGAAATAAAATGAACAAAGAGTGAAAAATGTAAAGGGGTCTGAATACTTTCTGTACTCACTGTAACAGTGTCAGCCCCGTAGTAGTACTTATATCATAGTGCCAATGTAATAGTTCCAGCCTCATAGTAGTGACTCTATATAATAGTGTCAGCTTCATAGTAGTGCCTATAAAATAGTGTCAGCCTCATAGTAGTGTCTATATAATAGTGTCACCCCCATAGTAGTGCCTATATAATAGTGTCACCCTCATAGTAGTGCCTATATAATAGTGTCAACCCCATAGTAGTGCCTATATAATAGTGTCACCCTCATAGTAGTGCCTATATAATAGTGTCAGCCTCATAGTAGTGCCTATATAATAGTGTCAGCCTCATAGTAGTGTCTATATAATAGTGTCACCCCCGTAGTAGTGCCTATATAATAGTGTCAGCCTCATAGTAGTGTCTATATAATAGTGTCACCCCCATAGTAGTGCCTATATAATAGTGTCAGCCTCATAGTAGTGCCTATATAATAGTGTCACCCCCATAGTAGTGCCTATATAATAGTGTCAGCCTCATAGTAGTACCTATATAATAGTGTCAGCCCCATAATAGTGCCTATATAATAGTGTCAGCCTCATAGTACTGCCTATATAATAGTGTCAGCCTCATAGTAGTGCCTATATAATAGTGTCACTCCCGTAGTAGTGCCTATATAATAGTGTCACCCCCATAGTAGTGCCAATATAATAGTGTCAGCCTCATAGTAGTGCCTATATAATAGTGTTAGCCTCATAGTAGTGTCTATATAATAGTGTCAGCCTCATATTAGTGCCTATATAATAATGTCAGCCTCATAGTAGTGCCTATATAATAGTGTCAGCCTCATAGTAGTGCCTATATAATAGTGTCAGCCTCATAATAGTGCCTATATAATAGTGTCACCCCCATAGTAGTACCTATGTAATAATTTCAGAGTCATAGTGCCTATATAATAGTGTCACCCTCATAGTAGTGCCTATATAATAGTGTCACCCCCATAGTAGTGCCTATATAATAGTGTCACCCCCATAGTAGTGTCTATATAATAGTGTCACCCCCATAGTAGTGCCTATATAATAGTGTCACCCCCATAGTAGTGACTATATAATAGTGTCACCCCCATAGTAGTGCCAATATAATAGTGTCAGCCTCATAGTAGTGCCTATATAATAGTGTCACCCCCATAATAGTGCCTATATAATAGTGTCAGCCTCATAGTAGTGCCTATATAATAATGTCACCCTCATAGTAGTGTCTATATAATAGTGTCAGCCTCATAGTAGTGCCTATATAATAATGTCACCCTCATAGTAGTGCCTATATAATAGTGTCAGCCTCATAATAGTGCCTATATAATAATGTCACCCCCATAGTAGTGCCAATATAATAGTGTCAGCCTCATAGTAGTGCCTATATAATAGTGTCACCCCCATAATAGTGCCTATATAATAGTGTCAGCCTCATAGTAGTGCCTATATAATAGTGTCACCCTCATAGTAGTGCCTATATAATAGTGTCACCCTCATAGTAGTGCCTATATAATAGTGTCACCCCCGTAGTAGTGCCTATATAATAGTGTCACCCTCGTAGTAGTGTCTATATAATAGTGTCACCCCCATAATAGTGCCTAGATTATAGTGTCACCCCCATAGTAGTGTCTATATAATAGTGTCAGCCTCATAGTACTGCCTATATAATAGTGTCACCCCCATAGTAGTGCCTATATAATAGTGTCAGCCTCATAGTAGTGCCTATATAATAGTGTCAGCCTCATAGTAGTGCCTATATAATAGTGTCACCCTCATAGTAGTGCCTATATAATAGTGTCACCCCCATAGTAGTGTCTATATAATAGTGTCAGCCTCATAGTAGTGCCTATATAATAGTGTCAGCCTCATAGTACTGCCTATATAATAGTGTCAGCCTCATAGTAGTGCCTATATAATAGTGTAACCCTCATAGTAGTGCCTATATAATAGTGTCACCCCCATAATAGTGCCTATATAATAGTGTCATCCTCATAGTAATGCCTATATAATAGTGTCAGCCTCATAGTGCCTATATAATAGTGTCACCCCCATAGTAGTGCCTATATAATAGTGTCATCCTCATAGTAGTGCCTATATAATAGTGTAGCCTCATAGTAGTGCCTATATAATAGTGTCAGCCTCATAGTGCCTATATAATAGTGTCACCCCCATAGTAGTGCCTATATAATAGTGTCATCCTCATAGTAGTGCCTATATAATAGTGTTAGCCTCATAGTAATGCCTATATAATAGTGTTACCCCCATAATAGTGCCTATATAATAGTTTCATCCTCATAGTAGTGCCTATATAATAGTGTCACCCCTATAGTAATGCCTATAAAATAGTGTCAGCCTCATAGTAGTGCCTATATAATAGTGTCACCCCCATAATAGTGCCTATATAATAGTGTCACCCTCATAGTAGTGCCTATATAATAGTGTCACCCCCATAGTAGTGCCTATAGAATAGTGTCACCCCTATAGTAATGCCTATATAATAGTGTCAGCCTCATAGTAGTGCCTATATAATAGTGTCACCCCCATATGTACCCATATGTACCCAGGATGTATTATTCATCATGTCAGACTTCTCAGCATCTCCATAGACTTGGCTCAGTGCATGGAGGACCCAGCTGTGACAGCCAGCAGAGTTATTATGTGCAGGGGATAATTATCATCATTGTACTGTAATCATCCTCACCAGAGGCCGCAGCGTCTCAGACCGCCACATGAAAAACCGCTCTCCTTATCGTCTCCTTATTATAATGCAGCAGAGAACAGGGAGACATCAGAGATACTGTATAGTGACTGTGAGCTGTGGTGTGGCGCCCCCTAGAGGAGGGACAGTGGAGCATGATCTCCATAATCACCTCTATTAAAGGGCCACTAACAGCTTATTACAGTACAGTATAGTGATATAAGGAGGAGCGGCTGATATCGGTCACATCTTATTACAGTACAGTATATAGTGATATAAGAGGAGCGGCTGATATCGGTCACATCTTATTACAGTACAGTATATAGTGATATAAGAGGAGCGGCTGATATCGGTCCCATCTTATTACAGTACAGTATATAGTGATATAAGAGGAGCGGCTGATATCAGTCACATCTTATTACAGTACGGTATAGTGATATAAGAGGAGCGGTTGATATCTGTCACATCTTATTACAGTACAGTATATAGTGACATAAAGAGGAGCGGCTGATATCGGTCACATCTTATTACAGTACAGTATATAGTGATATAAGAGGAGCGGCTGATATCAGTCACATCTTATTACAGTACAGTATAGTGATATAAGAGGAGCGGCTGATATCAGTCACATCTTATTACAGTACAGTATATAGTGATATAAGAGGAGCGGCTGATATAGGTCACATCTTATTACAGTACAGTATAGTGATATAAGAGGAGCGGCTGATATCGGTCACATCTTATTACAGTACAGTATATAGTGATATAAGAGGAGCGGCTGATATCGGTCACATCTTATTACAGTACAGAATATAGTGATATAAGAGGAGCGGCTGATATCGGTCACATCTTATTACAGTACAGTATATAGTGATATAAGAGGAGCGGCTGATATCAGTCACATCTTATTACAGTACAGTATAGTGATATAAGAGGAGCGGCTGATATCAGTCACATCTTATTACAGTACAGTATATAGTGATATAAGAGGAGCGGCTGATATCGGTCACATCTTATTACAGTACAGTATATAGTGATATAAGAGGATCGGCTGATATCGGTCACATCTTATTACAGTACAGTATATAGTGATATAAGAGGAGCGGCTGATATCAGTCACATCTTATTACAGTACAGTATATAGTGATATAAGTGGAGCGGCTGATATCAGTCACATCTTATTACAGTACAGTATAGTGTTATAAGAGGAGCGGCTGATATCAGTCACATCTTATTACAGTACAGTATAGTGTTATAAGAGGAGCGGCTGATATCAGTCACATCTTATTACAGTACAGTATATAGTGATATAAGAGGAGCGGCTGATATCGGTCACATCTTATTACAGTACAGTATATAGTGATATAAGAGGATCGGCTGATATCGGTCACATCTTATTACAGTACAGTATATAGTGATATAAGAGGAGCGGCTGATATCAGTCACATCTTATTACAGTACAGTATATAGTGATATAAGTGGAGCGGCTGATATCAGTCACATCTTATTACAGTACAGTATAGTGTTATAAGAGGAGCGGCTGATATCAGTCATATCTTATTACAGTACAGTATATAGTGATATAAGAGGAGCGGCTGATATCAGTCACATCTTATTACAGTACAGTATATAGTGATATAAGAGGAGCGGCTGATATCAGTCCCATCTTATTACAGTACAGTATAGTGATATAAGAGGAGCGGCTGATATCAGTCACATCTTATTACAGTACAGTATATAGTGATATAAGAGGAGCGGCTGATATCGGTCACATCTTATTACAGTACAGTATAGTGATATAAGAAGAGCGGCTGATATCAGTCACATCTTATTACAGTACAGTATAGTGATATAAGAGGAGCGGCTGATATCAGTCACATCTTATTACAGTACAGTATATAGTGATATAAGAGGAGCGGCTGATATCAGTCGCATCTTATTACAGTACAGTATATAGTGATATAAGAGGAGCGGCTGATATCGGTCCCATCTTATTACAGTACAGTATATAGTGATATAAGAGGAGCGGCTGATATCAGTCACATCTTATTACAGTACAGTATATAGTGATATAAGAGGAGCGGCTGATATCGGTCACATCTTATTACAGTACAGTATATAGTGATATAAGAGGAGCGGCTGATATCGGTCACATCTTATTACAGTACAGTACATAGTGATATAAGAGGAGCGGCTGATATCGGTCACATCTTATTACAGTACAGTATAGTGATATAAGAGGAGCGGCTGATATCGGTCACATCTTATTACAGTACAGTATAGTGATATAAGAGGAGCGGCTGATATCGGTCACATCTTATTACAGTACAGTATAGTGATATAAGAGGAGCGGCTGATATCAGTCACATCTTATTACAGTACAGTATATAGTGATATAAGAGGAGCGGCTGATATCAGTCATATCTTATTACAGTACAGTATAGTAATATAAGAGGAGCGGCTGATATCGGTCACATCTTATTACAGTACAGTATATAGTGATATAAGAGGAGCGGCTGATATCAGTCACATCTTATTACAGTACAGTATATAGTGATATAAGAGGAGCGGCTGATATCAGTCACATCTTATTACAGTACAGTATAGTGATATAAGAGGAGCGGCTGATATCGGTCACATCTTATTACAGTACAGTATATAGTGATATAAGAGGAGCGGCTGATATGGGTCACATCTTATTACAGTACAGTATATAGTGATATAAGAGGAGCGGCTGATATCAGACACATCTTATTACAGTACAGTATATAGTGATATAAGAGGAGCGGCTGATATTGGTCACATCTTATTACAGTACAGTATAGTGATATAAGAGGAGCGGCTGATATCAGTCACATCTTATTACAGTACAGTATATAGTGATATAAGAGGAGCGGCTGATATCGGTCACATCTTATTACAGTACAGTATATAGTGATATAAGAGGATCGGCTGATATCGGTCACATCTTATTACAGTACAGTATATAGTGATATAAGAGGAGCGGCTGATATCAGTCACATCTTATTACAGTACAGTATATAGTGATATAAGTGGAGCGGCTGATATCAGTCACATCTTATTACAGTACAGTATAGTGTTATAAGAGGAGCGGCTGATATCAGTCACATCTTATTACAGTACAGTATAGTGTTATAAGAGGAGCGGCTGATATCAGTCACATCTTATTACAGTACAGTATATAGTGATATAAGAGGAGCGGCTGATATCGGTCACATCTTATTACAGTACAGTATATAGTGATATAAGAGGATCGGCTGATATCGGTCACATCTTATTACAGTACAGTATATAGTGATATAAGAGGAGCGGCTGATATCAGTCACATCTTATTACAGTACAGTATATAGTGATATAAGTGGAGCGGCTGATATCAGTCACATCTTATTACAGTACAGTATAGTGTTATAAGAGGAGCGGCTGATATCAGTCATATCTTATTACAGTACAGTATATAGTGATATAAGAGGAGCGGCTGATATCAGTCACATCTTATTACAGTACAGTATATAGTGATATAAGAGGAGCGGCTGATATCAGTCCCATCTTATTACAGTACAGTATAGTGATATAAGAGGAGCGGCTGATATCAGTCACATCTTATTACAGTACAGTATATAGTGATATAAGAGGAGCGGCTGATATCGGTCACATCTTATTACAGTACAGTATAGTGATATAAGAAGAGCGGCTGATATCAGTCACATCTTATTACAGTACAGTATAGTGATATAAGAGGAGCGGCTGATATCAGTCACATCTTATTACAGTACAGTATATAGTGATATAAGAGGAGCGGCTGATATCAGTCGCATCTTATTACAGTACAGTATATAGTGATATAAGAGGAGCGGCTGATATCGGTCCCATCTTATTACAGTACAGTATATAGTGATATAAGAGGAGCGGCTGATATCAGTCACATCTTATTACAGTACAGTATATAGTGATATAAGAGGAGCGGCTGATATCGGTCACATCTTATTACAGTACAGTATATAGTGATATAAGAGGAGCGGCTGATATCGGTCACATCTTATTACAGTACAGTACATAGTGATATAAGAGGAGCGGCTGATATCGGTCACATCTTATTACAGTACAGTATAGTGATATAAGAGGAGCGGCTGATATCGGTCACATCTTATTACAGTACAGTATAGTGATATAAGAGGAGCGGCTGATATCGGTCACATCTTATTACAGTACAGTATAGTGATATAAGAGGAGCGGCTGATATCAGTCACATCTTATTACAGTACAGTATATAGTGATATAAGAGGAGCGGCTGATATCAGTCATATCTTATTACAGTACAGTATAGTAATATAAGAGGAGCGGCTGATATCGGTCACATCTTATTACAGTACAGTATATAGTGATATAAGAGGAGCGGCTGATATCAGTCACATCTTATTACAGTACAGTATATAGTGATATAAGAGGAGCGGCTGATATCAGTCACATCTTATTACAGTACAGTATAGTGATATAAGAGGAGCGGCTGATATCGGTCACATCTTATTACAGTACAGTATATAGTGATATAAGAGGAGCGGCTGATATGGGTCACATCTTATTACAGTACAGTATATAGTGATATAAGAGGAGCGGCTGATATCAGACACATCTTATTACAGTACAGTATATAGTGATATAAGAGGAGTGGCTGATATCGGTCACATCTTATTACAGTACAGTATAATGATATAAGAGGAGCGGTTGATATCAGTCACATCTTATTACAGTACAGTATATAGTGATATAAGAGGAGCGGCTGATATCGGTCACATCTTATTACAGTACAGTATAGTGATATAAGAGGAGCGGCTGATATCAGTCACATCTTATTACAGTACAGTATATAGTGATATAAGAGGAGCGGCTGATATCGGTCACATCTTATTACAGTACAGTATAGTGATATAAGAGGAGCGGCTGATATCAGTCACATCTTATTACAGTACAGTATAGTGATATAAGAGGAGCGACTGATATCAGTCACATCTTATTACAGTACAGTATATAGTGATATAAGAGGAGCGGCTGATATCAGTCACATCTTATTACAGTACAGTATATAGTGATATAAAGAGGAGCGGCTGATATCGGTCACATCTTATTACAGTACAGTATATAGTGATATAAGAGGAGCGGCTGATATCGGTCACATCTTATAACAGTACAGTATATAGTGATATAAGAGGAGCGGCTGATATCGGTCACATCTTATTACAGTACAGTATAGTGATATAAGAGGAGCGGCTGATATCGGTCACATCTTATTACAGTACAGTATAGTGATATAAGAGGAGCGGCTGATATCGGTCACATCTTATAACAGTACAGTATATAGTGATATAAGAGGAGCGGCTGATATTGGTCACATCTTATTACAGTACAGTATATAGTGATATAAGAGGAGCGGCTGATATCGGTCACATCTTATTACAGTACAGTATATAGTGATATAAGCGGAGCGGCTGATATCAGTCACATCTTATTACAGTACAGTATATAGTGATATAAGAGGAGCGGCTGATATCAGTCACATCTTATTACAGTACAGTATAGTGATATAAGAGGAGCGGCTGATATCAGTCACATCTTATTACAGTACAGTATATAGTGATATAAGAGGAGCGGCTGATATCAGTCACATCTTATTACAGTACAGTATATAGTGATATAAGAGGAGCGGCTGATATCAGTCACATCTTATTACAGTACAGTATAGTGATATAAGAGGAGCGGCTGATATCAGTCACATCTTATTACAGTACAGTATAGTGATATAAGAAGAGCGGCTGATATCAGTCACATCTTATTACAGTACAGTATAGTGATATAAGAGGAGCGGCTGATATCGGTCACATCTTATTACAGTACAGTATATAGTGATATAAGAGGAGCGGCTGATATCAGTCACATCTTATTACAGTACAGTATAGTGATATAAGAGGAGCGGCTGATATCAGTCACATCTTATTACAGTACAGTATATAGTGATATAAGAGGAGCGGCTGATATCAGTCACATCTTATTACAGTACAGTATAGTGATATAAAAGGAGCGGCTGATATCAGTCACATCTTATTACAGTACAGTATATAGTGATATAAGTGCAGCGGCTGATATCGGTTACATCTTATTACAGTACGGTATAGTGATATAAGAGGAGCGGCTGATGTCGGTCACATCTTATTACAGTACAGTATAGTGATATAAGAGGAGCGGCTGATGTCGGTCACATCTTATTACAGTACAGTATAGTGATATAAGAGGAGCGGCTGATATCGGTCACATCTTATTACAGTACAGTATATAGTGATATAAGAGGAGCGGCTGATATCGGTCACATCTTATTACAGTACAGTATATAGTGATATAAGAGCAGCGGCTGATATCGGTCACATCTTATTACAGTACAGTATATAGTGATATAAGAGGAGCGGCTGATATCGGTCACATCTTATTACAGTACAGTATATAGTGGTATAAGAGGAGCGGCTGATATCGGTCACATCTTATTACAGTACAGTATAGTGATATAAGAGGAGCGGCTGATATCGGTCACATCTTATTACAGTACAGTATATAGTGATATAAGAGGAGCGGCTGATATCGGTCACATCTTATTACAGTACAGTATATAGTGATATAAGAGGAGCGGCTGATATCGGTCACATCTTATTACAGTACAGTATATAGTGATATAAGAGGAGCGGCTGATATCAGTCACATCTTATTACAGTACAGTATATAGTGATATAAGAGGAGCGGCTGATATCGGTCACATCTTATTACAGTACAGTATAGTGATATAAGAGGAGCAGCTGATATCAGTCACATCTTATTACAGTACAGTATATAGTGATATAAGAGGAGCGGCTGATATCAGTCACATGTTATTACAGTACAGTATAGTGATATAAGAGGAGCGGCTGATATCAGTCACATCTTATTACAGTACAGTATAGTGATATAAGAGGAGCGGCAGATATCAGTCACATCTTATTACAGTACAGTATATAGTGATATAAGAGGAGCTGCTGATATCGGTCACAGCTTATTACAGTACAGTATATAGTGATATAAGAGGAGCGGCTGATATTGGTCACATCTTATTACAGTACAGTATATAGTGATATAAGAGGAGCGGCTGATATCGGTCACAGCTTATTACAGTACAGTATATAGTGATATAAGAGGAGCGGCTGATATCAGTCACATCTTATTACAGTACTCTATATAGTGATATAAGAGGAGCGGCTGATATCGGTCACATCTTATTACAGTACAGTATAGTGATATAAGAGGAGCGGCTGATATCGGTCACATCTTATTACAGTACAGTATATAGTGATATAAGAGGAGCGGCTGATATCAGTCACATCTTATTACAGTACTGTATATAGTGATATAAGAGGAGCGGCTGATATCGGTCACATCTTATTACAGTACGGTATAGTGATATAAGAGGAGCGGCTGATATCAGTCACATCTTATTACAGTACAGTATAGTGATATAAGAGGAGCGGCTGATATCGGTCACATCTTATTACAGTACAGTATATAGTGATATAAGAGGAGCAGCTGATATCAGTCACATCTTATTACAGTACAGTATAGTGATATAAGAGGAGCGGCTGATATCGGTCACATCTTATTACAGTACAGTATAGTGATATAAGAGGAGCGGCTGATATCAGTCACATCTTATTACAGTACAGTATAGTGATATAAGAGGAGCGGCTGATATCGGTCACATCTTATTACAGTACAGTATAGTGATATAAGAGGAGCGGCTCATATCAGTCACATCTTATTACAGTACAGTATATAGTGATATAAGAGGAGTGGCTGATATCGGTCACATCTTATTACAGTACAGTATATAGTGATATAAGAGGAGCGGCTGATATCGGTCACATCTTATTACAGTACAGTATATAGTGATATAAGAAGAGCGGCTGATATCAGACACATCTTATTACGGTACAGTATAGTGATATAAGAGGAGCGGCTGATATCGGTCACATCTTATTACAGTACAGTATATAGTGATATAAGAGGAGCGGCTGATATCAGTCACATCTTATTACAGTACAGTATATAGTGATATAAGAGGAGCGGCTGATATCGGTCACATCTTATTACAGTACAGTATATAGTGATATAAGAGGAGCGGCTGATATCGGTCACATCTTATTACAGTACAGTATATAGTGATATAAGAGGAGCGGCTGATATCGGTCACATCTTATTACAGTACAGTATATAGTGATATAAGAGGAGCGGCTGATATCGGTCACATCTTATTACAGTACAGTATAGTGATATAAGAGGAGCGGCTGATATCAGTCACATCTTATTACAGTACAGTATAGTGATATAAGAAGAGCGGCTGATATCAGTCACATCTTATTACAGTACAGTATAGTGATATAAGAGGAGCGGCTGATATCGGTCACATCTTATTACAGTACAGTATATAGTGATATAAGAGGAGCGACTGATATCGGACACATCTTATTACAGTACAGTATAGTGATATAAGAGGAGCGGCTGATATCGGTCACATCTTATTACAGTACAGTATATAGTGATATAAGAGGAGCGGCTGATATCGGTCACATCTTATTACAGTACAGTATATAGTGATATAAGAGGAGCGGCTGATATCGGACACATCTTATTACAGTACAGTATAGTGATATAAGAGGAGCGGCTGATATCGGTCACATCTTATTACAGTACAGTATATAGTGATATAAGAGGAGCGGCTGATATCGGTCACATCTTATTACAGTACAGTATAGTGATATAAGAGGAGCGGCTGATATCAGACACATCTTATTACAGTACAGTATATAGTGATATAAGAGGAGCGGCTGATATCGGTCACATCTTATTACAGTACAGTATATAGTGATATAAGAGGAGCGGCTGATATCAGTCACATCTTATTACAGTACAGTATATAGTGATATAAGAGGAGCGGCTGATATCAGTCACATCTTATTACAGTACAGTATATAGTGATATAAGAGGAGCGGCTGATATCGGTCACATCTTATTACAGTACAATATATAGTGATATAAGAGGAGCGGCTGATATCGGTCACATCTTATTACAGTACAGTATATAGTGATATAAGAGGAGCGGCTGATATCGGTCACATCTTATTACAGTACAGTATATAGTGATATAAGAGGAGCGGCTGATATCGGTCACATCTTATTACAGTACAGTATAGTGATATAAGAGGAGCGGCTGATATCGGTCACATCTTATTACAGTACAGTATATAGTGATATAAGAGGAGCGGCTGATATCGGTCACATCTTATTACAGTACAGTATATAGTGATATAAGAGGAGCGGCTGATATCAGTCACATCTTATTACAGTACAGTATATAGTGATATAAGAGGAGCGGCTGATATCGGTCACATCTTATTACAGTACAGTATATAGTGATATAAGAGGAGCGGCTGATATCGGTCACATCTTATTACAGTACAGTATATAGTGATATAAGAGGAGCGGCTGATATCGGTCACATCTTATTACAGTACAGTATATAGTGATATAAGAGGAGCGGCTGATATCGGTCACATCTTATTACAGTACAGTATATAGTGATATAAGAGCAGCGGCTGATATCGGTCACATCTTATTACAGTACGGTATATAGTGATATAAGAGCAGCGGCTGATATCGGTCACATCTTATTACAGTACAGTATATAGTGATATAAGAGCAGCGGCTGATATCGGTCACATCTTATTACAGTACGGTATAGTGATATAAGAGGAGCGGCTGATATCGGTCACATCTTATTACAGTACAGTATTTAGTGATATAAGAGGAGCGGCTGATATCAGTCACATCTTATTATAGTACAGTATAGTGATATAAGAGGAGCGGCTGATATCAGTCACATCTTATTACAGTACAGTATATAGTGATATAAGAGGAGCGGCTGATATCAGTCACATCTTATTACAGTACAGTATATAGTGATATAAGAGGAGCGGCTGATATCGGTCACATCTTATTACAGTACAGTATTTAGTGATATAAGAGGAGCGGCTGATATCGGTCACATCTTATTACAGTACAGTATAGTGATATAAGAGGAGCGGCTGATATCGGTCACATCTTATTATAGTACAGTATAGTGATATAAGAGGAGCGGCTGATATCGGTCACATCTTATTACAGTACAGTAGTGATATAAGAGGAGCGGCTGATATCAGTCACATCTTATTACAGTACAGTATATAGTGATATAAGAGGAGCGGCTGATATCAGTCACATCTTATTACAGTACAGTATAGTGATATAAGAGGAGCGGCTGATATCGGTCACATCTTATTACAGTACAGTATAGTGATATAAGAGGAGCGGCTGATATCGGTCACATCTTATTACAGTACAGTATATAGTGATATAAGAGGAGCGGCTGATATCGGTCACATCTTATTACAGTACAGTATATAGTGATATAAGAGGAGCGGCTGATATCAGTCACATCTTATTACAGTACAGTATATAGTGATATAAGAGGAGCGAATGATATCGGTCACATCTTATTACAGTACAGTATATAGTGATATAAGAGGAGCGGCTGATATCGGTCACATCTTATTACAGTACAGTATAGTGATATAAGAGGAGCGGCTGATATCAGTCACATCTTATTACAGTACAGTATAGTGATATAAGAGGAGCGGCTGATATCAGTCACATCTTATTACAGTACAGTATATAGTGATATAAGAGGAGCGGCTGATATCAGGCACATCTTATTACAGTACAGTATATAGTGATATAAGAGGAGCGGCTGATATCGGTCACATCTTATTACAGTACAGTATAGTGATATAAGAGGAGCGGCTGATATCGGTCACATCTTATTACAGTACAGTATAGTGATATAAGAGGAGCGGCTGATATCAGTCACATCTTATTACAGTACAGTATATAGTGATATAAGAGGAGCGGCTGATATCGGTCACATCTTATTACAGTACAGTATATAGTGATATAAGAAGAGCGGCTGATATCAGACACATCTTATTACGGTACAGTATAGTGATATAAGAGGAGCGGCTGATATCGGTCACATCTTATTACAGTACAGTATATAGTGATATAAGAGGAGCGGCTGATATCAGTCACATCTTATTACAGTACAGTATATAGTGATATAAGAGGAGCGGCTGATATCGGTCACATCTTATTACAGTACAGTATATAGTGATATAAGAGGAGCGGCTGATATCGGTCACATCTTATTACAGTACAGTATATAGTGATATAAGAGGAGCGGCTGATATCGGTCACATCTTATTACAGTACAGTATAGTGATATAAGAGGAGCGGCTGATATCGGTCACATCTTATTACGGTACAGTATATTGATATAAGAGGAGCGGCTGATATCGGTCACATCTTATTACAGTACAGTATATAGTGATATAAGAGGAGCGGCTGATATCAGTCACATCTTATTACAGTACAGTATATAGTGATATAAGAGGAGCGGCTGATATCAGTCACATCTTATTACAGTAGAGTATAGTGATATAAGAAGAGCGGCTGATATCAGTCACATCTTATTACAGTACAGTATAGTGATATAAGAGGAGCGGCTGATATCAGTCACATCTTATTACAGTACAGTATATAGTGATATAAGAGGAGCGGCTGATATAGGTCACACCTTATTACAGTACAGTATAGTGATATAAGAGGAGCGGCTGATATCGGTCACATCTTATTACAGTACAGTATATAGTGAGATAAGAGGAGCGGCTGATATCGGTCACATCTTATTACAGTACAGTATATAGTGATATAAGAGGAGCGGCTGATATCGGACACATCTTATTACAGTACAGTATAGTGATATAAGAGGAGCGGCTGATATCGGTCACATCTTATTACAGTACAGTATATAGTGATATAAGAGGAGCGGCTGATATCGGTCACATCTTATTACAGTACAGTATATAGTGATATAAGAGGAGCGGCTGATATCGGTCACATCTTATTACAGTACAGTATAGTGATATAAGAGGAGCGGCTGATATCAGACACATCTTATTACAGTACAGTATATAGTGATATAAGAGGAGCGGCTGATATCGGTCACATCTTATTACAGTACAGTATATAGTGATATAAGAGGAGCGGCTGATATCGGTCACATCTTATTACAGTACAGTATATAGTGATATAAGAGGAGCGGCTGATATCAGTCACATCTTATTACAGTACAGTATATAGTGATATAAGAGGAGCGGCTGATATCGGTCACATCTTATTACAGTACAGTATATAGTGATATAAGAGGAGCGGCTGATATCGGTCACATCTTATTACAGTACAGTATAGTGATATAAGAGGAGCGGCTGATATCAGTCACATCTTATTACAGTACAGTATATAGTGATATTAGAGGAGCAGCTGATATCGGTCACATCTTATTACAGTACAGTATATAGTGATATAAGAGGAGCAGCTGATATCGGTCACATCTTATTACAGTACAGTATATAGTGATATAAGAGGAGCGGCTGATATCGGTCACATCTTATTACAGTACAGTATATAGTGATATAAGAGGAGCGGCTGATATCGGTCACATCTTATTACAGTACAGTATATAGTGATATAAGAGGAGCGGCTGATATCGGTCACATCTTATTACAGTACAGTATAGTGATATAAGAGGAGCGGCTGATATCAGTCACATCTTATTACAGTACAGTATATAGTGATATTAGAGGAGCGGCTGATATCGGTCACATCTTATTACAGTACAGTATAGTGATATAAGAGGAGCGGCTGATATCGGTCACATCTTATTACAGTACAGTATATAGTGATATAAGAGGAGCGGCTGATATCGGACACATCTTATTACAGTACAGTATATAGTGATATAAGAGGAGCGGCTGATATCGGTCACATCTTATTACAGTACAGTATATAGTGATATAAGAGGAGCGGCTGATATCGGTCACATCTTATTACAGTACAGTATATAGTGATATAAGAGGAGCGGCTGATATCAGTCACATCTTATTACAGTACAGTATAGTGATATAAGAGGAGCGGCTGATATCGGTCACATCTTATTACAGTACAGTATATAGTGATATAAGAGGAGCGGCTGATATCGGACACATCTTATTACAGTACAATATATAGTGATATAAGAGGAGCGGCTGATATCGGTCACATCTTATTACAGTACAGTATAGTGATATAAGAGGAGCGGCTGATATCAGTCACATCTTATTACAGTACAGTATAGTGATATAAGAAGAGCGGCTGATATCAGTCACATCTTATTACAGTACAGTATAGTGATATAAGAGGAGCGGCTGATATCGGTCACATCTTATTACAGTACAGTATATAGTGATATAAGAGGAGCGGCTGATATCGGTCACATCTTATTACAGTACAATATATAGTGATATAAGAGGAGCGGCTGATATCGGTCACATCTTATTACAGTACAGTATAGTGATATAAGAGGAGCGGCTGATATCAGTCACATCTTATTACAGTACAGTATATAGTGATATTAGAGGAGCGGCTGATATCGGTCACATCTTATTACAGTACAGTATATAGTGATATAAGAGGAGCGGCTGATATCGGTCACATCTTATTACAGTACAGTATAGTGATATAAGAGGAGCGGCTGATATCGGTCACATCTTATTACGGTACAGTATATTGATATAAGAGGAGCGGCTGATATCGGTCACATCTTATTACAGTACAGTATATAGTGATATAAGAGGAGCGGCTGATATCAGTCACATCTTATTACAGTACAGTATATAGTGATATAAGAGGAGCGGCTGATATCGGTCACATCTTATTACAGTACAGTATATAGTGATATAAGAGGAGCGGCTGATATCGGTCACATCTTATTACAGTACAGTATAGTGATATAAGAAGAGCGGCTGATATCAGTCACATCTTATTACAGTACAGTATAGTGATATAAGAGGAGCGGCTGATATCGGTCACATCTTATTACAGTACAGTATATAGTGATATAAGAGGAGCGGCTGATATCGGACACATCTTATTACAGTACAGTATAGTGATATAAGAGGAGCGGCTGATATCGGTCACATCTTATTACAGTACAGTATATAGTGATATAAGAGGAGCGGCTGATATCGGTCACATCTTATTACAGTACAGTATATAGTGATATAAGAGGAGCGGCTGATATCGGACACAGCTTATTACAGTACAGTATATAGTGATATAAGAGGAGCGGCTGATATCGGACACATCTTATTACAGTACAATATATAGTGATATAAGAGGAGCGGCTGATATCGGTCACATCTTATTACAGTACAGTATAGTGATATAAGAGGAGCGGCTGATATCAGTCACATCTTATTACAGTACAGTATAGTGATATAAGAAGAGCGGCTGATATCGGTCACATCTTATTACAGTACAGTATAGTGATATAAGAGGAGCGGCTGATATCGGTCACATCTTATTACAGTACAATATATAGTGATATAAGAGGAGCGGCTGATATCGGTCACATCTTATTACAGTACAATATATAGTGATATAAGAGGAGCGGCTGATATCGGTCACATCTTATTACAGTACAGTATAGTGATATAAGAGGAGCGGCTGATATCAGTCACATCTTATTACAGTACAGTATATAGTGATATTAGAGGAGCGGCTGATATCGGTCACATCTTATTACAGTACAGTATATAGTGATATAAGAGGAGCAGCTGATATCGGTCACATCTTATTACAGTACAGTATATAGTGATATAAGAGGAGCGGCTGATATCGGTCACATCTTATTACAGTACAGTATATAGTGATATAAGAGGAGCGGCTGATATCGGTCACATCTTATTACAGTACAGTATATAGTGATATAAGAGGAGCGGCTGATATCGGTCACATCTTATTACAGTACAGTATATAGTGATATAAGAGGAGCGGCTGATATCGGTCACATCTTATTACAGTACAATATATAGTGATATAAGAGGAGCGGCTGATATCGGTCACATCTTATTACAGTACAGTATATAGTGATATAAGAGGAGCGGCTGATATCGGTCACATCTTATTACAGTACAGTATATAGTGATATAAGAGGAGCGGCTGATATCGGTCACATCTTATTACAGTACAGTATATAGTGATATAAGAGGAGCGGCTGATATCGGTCACATCTTATTACAGTACAGTATAGTGATATAAGAGGAGCGGCTGATATCGGTCACATCTTATTACGGTACAGTATATTGATATAAGAGGAGCGGCTGATATCGGTCACATCTTATTACAGTACAGTATATAGTGATATAAGAGGAGCGGCTGATATCAGTCACATCTTATTACAGTACAGTATATAGTGATATAAGAGGAGCGGCTGATATCGGTCACATCTTATTACAGTACAGTATATAGTGATATAAGAGGAGCGGCTGATATCGGTCACATCTTATTACAGTACAGTATAGTGATATAAGAAGAGCGGCTGATATCAGTCACATCTTATTACAGTACAGTATAGTGATATAAGAGGAGCGGCTGATATCGGTCACATCTTATTACAGTACAGTATATAGTGATATAAGAGGAGCGGCTGATATCGGACACATCTTATTACAGTACAGTATATAGTGATATAAGAGGAGCGGCTGATATCAGTCACATCTTATTACAGTACAGTATATAGTGATATAAGAGGAGCGGCTGATATCGGTCACATCTTATTACAGTACAGTATAGTGATATAAGAGCAGCGGCTGATATCAGTCACATCTTATTACAGTACAGTATATAGTGATATAAGAGGAGCGGCTGATATCGGTCACATCTTATTACAGTACAGTATATAGTGATATAAGAGGAGCGGCTGATATCGGTCACATCTTATTACAGTACAGTATAGTGATATAAGAGGAGCGGCTGATATCAGTCACATCTTATTACAGTACAGTATATAGTGATATAAGAGGAGCAGCTGATATCAGACACATCTTATTACAGTACAGTATATAGTGATATAAGAGGAGCGGCTGATATCGGTCACATCTTATTACAGTACAGTATAGTGATATAAGAGGAGCGGCTGATATCAGTCACATCTTATTACAGTACAGTATATAGTGATATAAGAGGAGCGGCCGATATCGGTCACATCTTATTACAGTACAGTATAGTGATATAAGAGGAGCGGCTGATATCGGTCACATCTTATTACAGTACAGTATATAGTGATATAAGAGGAGCGGCTGATATCGGTCACATCTTATTACAGTACAGTATAGTGATATAAGAGGAGCGGCTGATATCAGTCACATCTTATTACAGTACAGTATAGTGATATAAGAGGAGCGGCTGATATCGGTCACATCTTATTACAGTACAGTATATAGTGATATAAGAGGAGCGGCTGATATCAGTCACATCTTATTACAGTACAGTATATAGTGATATAAGAGGAGTGGCTGATATCAGTCACATCTTATTACAGTACAGTATATAGTGATATAAGAGGAGCGGCTGATATCGGTCACATCTTATTACAGTACAATATATAGTGATATAAGAGGAGCGGCTGATATCGGTCACATCTTATTACAGTACAGTATAGTGATATAAGAGGAGCGGCTGATATCAGTCACATCTTATTACAGTACAGTATATAGTGATATTAGAGGAGCGGCTGATATCGGTCACATCTTATTACAGTACAGTATATAGTGATATAAGAGGAGCAGCTGATATCGGTCACATCTTATTACAGTACAGTATAGTGATATAAGAGGAGCGGCTGATATCGGTCACATCTTATTACAGTACAGTATATAGTGATATAAGAGGAGCGGCTGATATCGGTCACATCTTATTACAGTACAGTATATAGTGATATAAGAGGAGCGGCTGATATCGGTCACATCTTATTACAGTACAGTATATAGTGATATAAGAGGAGCGGCTGATATCGGTCACATCTTATTACAGTACAGTATAGTGATATAAGAGGAGCGGCTGATATCGGTCACATCTTATTACAGTATAGTATAGTGATATAAGAGGATCGGCTGATATCGGTCACATCTTATTACAGTACTGTATATAGTGATATAAGAGGAGCGGCTGATATCGGTCACATCTTATTACAGTACTGTATATAGTGATATAAGAGGAGCGGCTGATATCGGTCACATCTTATTACAGTACAGTATATAGTGATATAAGAGGAGCGGCTGATATCAGTCACATCTTATTACAGTGCAGTATATAGTGATATAAGAGGAGCGGCTGATATCGGTCACATCTTATTACAGTACAGTATATATAGTGATATAAGAGGAGCGGCTGATATCAGTCACATCTTATTACAGTACGGTGTAGTGATATAAGATAATATTGTTATTTTGTATACATACAGTATACTATATTATTCTGCTTTACATAACATGATATAGTGTATTATATTACGTAGTATACCCCTATACATGATTTGCCATATGTTACTATAATATGAATATTTCTACAATCCCCGGATTATTCTGACCTCCACCTACGCCGGGTCACTTTCCTCTCTCTGACATTTGCGCGTCCTGCTCTCGGCAGGTGGATTATTTTTAGCACTCGCAGTGATTGTCCTGACACTTTCTGGGTCGGCTCCACTCATTACAGCTTAATACAGAATATCCCAGCGGTCCGCCGCCGCCGCCCCCAGACCTAAATACGGTTTTTATACTAAAAATAACTCAATTCAGCCGTAACCTCACCAAACGTGTGGGCGCGGAGACGTCAAATGCGGGGAAGAACGCCAAGACCCAGATCCATCCTTAGAGAAGTGTGTGATGTCAGAGGCGGGCG
The DNA here is from genome assembly GCA_947044405.1 of Leptodactylus fallax. Classification (NCBI taxonomy): domain Eukaryota; kingdom Metazoa; phylum Chordata; class Amphibia; order Anura; family Leptodactylidae; genus Leptodactylus; species Leptodactylus fallax. Next base: position 69,972 of record CAMRHE010001389.1, on the reverse strand, counting down.
CCCTAGTGATGGGGCATGTCACTCCGCCAATATGACCTGCCAGTCTAGGTGTGTACATAGAAGGGTATAGGGTACAGGGGGCGCCGTGCAGTATCGTATGATTATGAGCAGTCTGTGCTATAGATTACTATCGCATTATTATCACAGGGGCCGCTGCTGGATGATAAATCTGCTGCCGCTTTTCACACTTTTTCACCATTGCTTGGTTTAGCTTTTGATCATCATTCACGCCAAAATTTTTGTGCAATTTTGGCCCGTGGTGTTACATTATAGCCCACACCGTCCACAAGGGGGAGCTCACTATATACAGATTTTCCCAGTGCCCTCTATCTGTATGCATCCTAATGCAGTGAGCACCCCCTAGTGGTGGCTGCAGGCAGACAGAGTTGTATTATTCACTGTATGATGATAAAGAGCTGGGGGTCTGGAGCTTTGTGTATGAAAAGACCTCAATGGAGAAGCAGAGCGGTGTGGGGCTGCCTTGTCCTGGGTTGACCCCTTCATTGCTGAGACGTCTGGCTGTAGATTCCTATATGCTGATACTGGATTACACATCAAGGCGCCCTGTGCTACTGGCGGGTAATGGAAATCTCCACCGACCCAAATATTTTTGACCTTGTTCTGAGGTCTCTGAGTCTGGCAGGCTCCTTACCCCTGCAGAGGGCGCCGACACAGGCTGATAGACCACATTTACCTGCTTCAGTTCTTCACCATTTTCAATGCCTATGTTTGGTGTCAGTGAATGGAAACCTCATTGTCTGCATCCAGAGGCTGATATTCAGACATCATACTTCTCAGAGCTGAGGGTCTGTTACAATGTTTCCAGTCTATACTAAACATATTAGCAATGGTGTTGGGTGAACTGGTTCCGAACAAGCCGGTTTGTTGGGGCTCACCTTGTGTGAATCCATGTTGATTATTATACTGAGAGGTCCCTTCAGGCCCCAGGGAATAATATTCATAGGAAATGTAAAATAATTAATAGACACCACGTGCTCACCATTCCTGGGCTCCGCCATCCAGCAGTCCAGTCTCCTTCCTGAGCCGTCCGCCATCTTCTCTGGTCCCTGATCATGACGTCTATGATCGGGTGTCAGAGCTCACATTGGGGGGGCATCAATGTCATCATGCTTTAATGTCACTGTGTAGGTACATGGGGGACGTAGATGTCATTACACTTTGCTGATACAGTATATTACATGGGGGGCATTCATGTCATCATGCATTAGTGATACAGTGTATGTACATGGGGGGGTTGATGTCATCACACTTTGGTTATACAGTGTAGTATATAGGGTGCATTGAAGTCATCACTCTTTGAGTATACAGTGCAGCATACACGGGGGTGGGGGGTCAATGTCATCACTCTACGCCGATACAGCATATGTACAGTGGGGAAAAAAAAGTATTTAGTCAGCCACCAATTGTGCAAGTTCTCCCACTTATAAAGATGAGGCCGGCCTGTAATTGTCATCATAGGTAGACCTCAACTATGAGAGACAAAATGAGAAAACTAATCCAGAAAATCACATTGTCTGATTTTTAAAGAATTTATTTGCAAATTATGGTGGAAAATAAGTATTTGGTCAATAACAAAAGTTCATCTCAATCCTTTGTTCTATCTCCTTTGTTGGCAATGACAGAGGTGAAACGTTTCCTGTAAGTCTTCACAAGGTTGGCACACACTGTTGCTGTTATGTTGGCCCATTCCTCCATGCAGATCTCCTCTAGAGCAGGGATGTTTTGGGGCTGTCGCTGGGCAACACGGACTTTCAACTCCCTCCAAATATTTTCTATGGGGCTGAGATCTGGAGACTGGCTAGGCCACTCCAGGACCTTGAAATGCTTCTTACGAAGCCGCTCCTTCGTTACCCTGGCGGTGTGCTTGGGATCATTGTCATGCTGAAAGACCCAGCCACGTTTCAGCTTCAATGCCCTTGCTGATGGAAGGAGGTTTGTACTCACAATCTCACCATACATGGCCCCATTCATTCTTTCATGTACACGGATCAGTCGTCCTGGTCCCTTTGCAGAGAAACAGCCCCATACATGATGCTGCCACCCCCATGCTTCACAGTAGGTATGGTGATCTTTGGATACAACTCAGCATTCACTCTCCTCCAAACACCACGAGTTGTGTTTCTACCAAACAGTTCTACTTTGGTTTCATCTGACCATATGACATTCTCCCAATACTCTTCTGGAACATCCAAATGCTCTCTAGCAAACTTCAGACGGGCCCGGATATGTACTGGCTTAAGCAGGGGGACACGTCTGGCACTGCAGGATCTGAGTCCCTGGCGGCGTAGTGTGTTACTGACGGTAGCCTTTGTTACGTTAGTCCCAGCTTTCTGCAGGTCACTCACTAGGTCCCCCCGTGTGGTTCTGGGATTTTTGCTCACTGTTCTTGTGATCATGTTGACCCCACGGGGTGAGATCTTGCGTGGAGCCCCTGATGGAGGGAGATTATCAGTGGTCTTGTATGTCTTCCATTTTCTAATTATTGCTCCCACAGGTGATTTCTTCACACCAAGCTGCTTGCCTATTGCAGATTCAGTCTTCCCAGCCTGGTGCAGGGCTACCATTTTGTTTCTGGTCCTTCCACAGCTCTTTGTTCTTCACCATAGTGGAGTTTGGAGTGTGACTGAGGTTGTGGACAGGAGTCTTTTATACTGATAATGTCACACAGGAGCCATTACTACAGGTAATGAGCGGAGGACAGAGGAGCCTCTTAAAGGAGAAGTTACAGGTCTGTGAGACAGAAATCTTGCTTGTTTGTAGGTGACCAAATACTTATTTTCCACCATAATTTGCAAATAAATTCTTTAAAAATCAGACAATGTGATTTTCTGGATTTGTTTTCTCATTTTGTCTCTCATAGTTGAGGTCTACCTATGATGACAATTACAGGCCGGCCTCATCTTTATAAGTGGGAGAACTTGCACAATTGGTGGCTGACTAAATACTTTTTTTCCCAATTTGTATATGGTGTTGTTGATGTCATCACTCTCCGCTGATACAGCTTATGTATATGGGGTTGTCGATGTCATCACTCTCTGCCGATACAGCTTATGTATATGGGGTTGTCGATGTCATCACACTTTGACAGCAAATTTAATGCCATCATGCATTGAGAGCATACGCGATGACACGTAAGAGTGTGATGACATCACCGTCCCCCACATCATAGGCCTCAGCGGTGACCTGGGGGCTGGAGAAGATGTACTTGCCACGGCGGAGTCCAGGAAAAGTGAGTATTTCTTGTTTTTTTAATGTTTCCGTACCTCCCCCAGGCCTCCGATTATTATACAGCGTATAATAATAAAACTTCACTTCTGGTTTGGGCCAAACTACGAAATTTCCCGCAACCTCTAGAATATTCGCACATTCGCGGCAGCTGTGTGTGTTTTGGCGATAGGTGATTTTCCTATTACATAAGACACTGTAGGCTGAAGACGGGATCGTGAGGATTTCAGCCATTGTCTTATAGGGAATTGTCCATTGACAAAATTGTTCCTATTGTTACTATTTGACTCTCTGCTCGCTACAATGTATCAATACGGTTCTAATGTATAAATTAGAGGATTGTAGCAAACCCTCAGCTATTTCAGGGTTTCAGCCTCTGAATATAAGCAAGATTGTTTCCATTTACAGACAAATCGAGAAATGGTGCAGCCCCTTTAAGTCCTAGCCCTGCGGCTTCCTCGAGTATAGTAATGCGGCGCTGTCTCTCCGGCACCTGACACAGAAGAATTGTTGTTGTGCACCTGCGGGGAACCTATCGATGGGTTATTTCTGTGGACAATGAGTCTCAGCAGTATCCCTGCCCCAGTGCTGCCCCCTCCCCGCTCCAGGCTCATTGATCACACAGCAGCCATGCTTATCCCCGCTGCGGGATCGATACCTCATTACTGGAGGACTCAATTAGAAGTCGTCTCGGTGTTTCCTTTTATTCTTCACTTTTCACGCCTTTGACCTCTCCTCTTATCGTCTGCCTTTCTCCCCGCTCAGCCCCTTATCTGTCTCCTTCAACCGCCCTCCTCACCGTCACACGTCTTAATCCTCCGTATCTCATGGTCGTCAGTCTTGTCTATCAACCGCCTGGAAAGATGAATCAGGTGTCTCTCTGTATGGCCCAAAACTGATTCCCCACCAAACCTCATAAATCACAGCTAATAGTAAGCCGGTCACTTAGAGGTTGTCACAGCTCCGCCCCCTGTTACTGACATCACTGATATAATATAATGACATGTGATCAGACATGAGATCCGCACACCTTATACTACAGTACAGCTATTCATCTATTACTACTGACACCCAGCTGTATATATCATGTGTGAGAGGTTGTCACAGCCCCGCCCCCTGTTACTGACATCACTGATATAATATAATGACATGTGATCAGACATGAGATCCGCACACCTTATTCTACAGTACAGCTATTCATCTATTACTACTGACAACCAGCTGTATATATCATGTGTGAGAGGTTGTCACAGCCCCGCCCCCTGTTACTGACATCACTGATATAATATAATGACATGTGATCAGACATGAGATCCGCACACCTTATACTACAGTACAGCTATTCATCTATTACTACTGACAACCAGCTGTATATATCATGTCTGAGAGGTTGTCACAGCCCCGCCCCCTGTTATTGACATCATTGATATAATATATTAGTAATATAATGACATTGTGAGCCTTCTGGAATCAGATATTTCCGTGTCTCATTGATTCTGACTTTTCCTACGGTCGCTCCGCATGTTTGCCCTTGTACATTATGGAGTAACCGGTCCTTGCCGTCCTCGCCGTCCTCCATCTTGTAGCTGTCAGGCCTGCTCTGCCTCCTGCGTTGGTTTTGCCTCGGACTTGCTCATGCATTTTGTGACATTTGGAAACGGCGCAAGAAACATCAATCAGGGCCGAGGACGGGAAGGAAGGGAAAGGTCAGGAGCCGGGGAGGAGGCCCAGCGCGACCAGCCAGAGGAGACGCGTTCTCTATCAGCTGCGACAGATTCATGTCTGCCCCGACCGGCGATAAGGATTTTATTTTCTGCATGTCATTAATCCATCTGCCATTATGGTCGTGTACAAGATGGAACGATGGCGGTGGGAGCTGCGTACGGTCTACGGCAGTATATACAGAGGATAGGGGCCCCCCGATACAGTGTATACAGAGGACAGGTGCCCCAGCTACAGTGTATACAGAGGATAGGGGCCCGCACTACAGTGTATACAGAGGATAGGGGCCCCCGATACAGTGTATACAGAGGATAGGGGCCCCCACTACAGTGTATATAGAGGATAGGGGCCCCCCGATACAATGTATACAGAGGATAGGGGCCCCCCAATACAACATATACAGAGGATAGGGGCCCCAGCTACAGTGTATACAGAGGATAGGGGCCCGCACTACAGTGTATACAGAGGATAGGGGCCCCCCGATACAGTGTATACAGAGGATAGGGGCCCCCACTACAGTGTATATAGAGGATAGGGGCCCCCGATACAATGTATACAGAGGATAGGGGCCCCCCAATACAACATATACAGAGGATAGGGGCCCCAGCTACAGTGTATACAGAGGATAGGGGCCCGCACTACAGTGTATACAGAGGATAGGGGCCCCCGATACAGTGTATACAGAGGATAGGGGCCCCCACTACAGTGTATATAGAGGATAGGGGCCCCCGATACAATGTATACAGAGGATAGGGGCCCCCCAATACAACATATACAGAGGATAGGGGCCCCAGCTACAGTGTATACAGAGGATAGGGGCCCGCACTACAGTGTATACAGAGGATAGGGGCCCCCGATACAGTGTATACAGAGGATAGGGGCCCCCACTACAGTGTATATAGAGGATAGGGGCCCTCGATACAGTGTATACAGAGGATAGGAGCCTGCACTACAGTGTATATAGAGGATAGGGGCCCCAGCTACAGTGTATACAGAGGATAGGGGCCCGCACTACAGTGTATATAGAGGATAGGGGCCCCAGCTACAGTGTATACAGAGGATAGGGGTCCGCACTACAGTGTATACAGAGGATAGGGGCCCCCGATACAGTGTATACAGAGGATAGGAGCCCCCACTACAGTGTATACAGAGGATAGGGGTCCGCACTACAGTGTATACAGAGGATAGGGGCCCCCGATACAGTGTATACAGAGGATAGGAGCCCCCACTACAGTGTATATAGAGGATAGGGGCCCCCACTACAGTGTATACAGAGGATAGGGGCTCCCGATACAGTGTATACAGAGGATAGGGGCCCCCGATACAGTGTATACAGAGGATAGGAGCCCCCACTACAGTGTATACAGAGGATAGGAGCCCCCCAATACAGTGTATACAGAGGATAGGGAGCCCCCAATACAGTGTATACAGAGGATAGGGGCCTGCACTACAGTGTATACAGAGGATAGGGGCCCCCCGATACAGTGTATACAGAGGATAGGGGCCCCCAATACAGTGTATATAGAGGATAGGAGCCCCCACTACAGTGTATACAGAGGATAGGAGCCCCCAATACAGTGTATACAGAGGATAGGGGCCTGCACTACAGTGTATACAGAGGATAGGGGCCCCCGATACAGTGTATACAGAGGATAGGGGACCCCGATACAGTGTATACAGAGGATAGGGGCCCCCGATACAGTGTATACAGAGGACAGGGGCCCCAGCTACAGTGTATACAGAGGATAGGGGCCCCAGCTACAGTGTATACAGAGGATAGGGGCCCGCACTACAGTGTATACAGAGGATAGGAGCCCCCACTACAGTGTATATAGAGGATAGGAGCCCCCCGATACAGTGTATATAGAGGATAGGGGCCCCCACTACAGTGCATACAGAGGATAGGAGCCCCCAATACAGTGTATACAGAGGAGAGGAGCCCCCAATACAGTGTATACAGAGGATAGGGGCCCGCACTACAGTGTATACAGAGGATAGGGGCCCCCGATACAGTGTATACAGAGGATAGGGGCCCCCCAATACAGTGTATACAGAGGATAGGAGCCCCCACTACAGTGTATACAGAGGATAGGGGCCCCCACTACAGTGTATACAGAGGATAGGGGCCCCCCGATACAGTGTATACAGAGGATAGGGGCCCCCAATACAGTGTATACAGAGGATAGGGGCCCGCACTACAGTGTATATAGAGGATAGGGGCCCCCGATACAGTGTATACAGAGGATAGGGGCCCCCAATACAGTGTATACAGAGGATAGGAGCCCCCACTACAGTGTATACAGAGGATAGGGGCCCCAGCTACAGTGTATACAGAGGATAGGGGCCCGCACTACAGTGTATACAGAGGATAGGGGCCCCCGATACAGTGTATATAGAGGATAGGAGCCCCCACTACAGTGTATATAGAGGATAGGGGCCCCCGATACAGTGTATACAGAGGATAGGAGCCCCCACTACAGTGTATACAGAGGATAGGGGCCCCCGATACAGTGTATACAGAGGATAGGGGCCCCCACTACAGTGTATACAGAGGATAGGGGCCCCCGATACAGTGTATATAGAGGATAGGAGCCCCCGATACAGTGTATATAGAGGATAGGGGCCCCCGATACAGTGTATACAGAGGATAGGGGCCCCCACTACAGTGTATACAGAGGATAGGGGCCCCCGATACAGTGTATATAGAGGATAGGGGCCCCCGATACAGTGTATACAGAGGACAGGTGCCCCAGCTACAGTGTATACAGAGGATAGGGGCCCGCACTACAGTGTATACAGAGGATAGGGGCCCCCGATACAGTGTATACAGAGGATAGGGGCCCCCGATACAGTGTATACAGAGGACAGGGGCCCCAGCTACAGTGTATACAGAGGATAGGGGCCCAAGCTACAGTGTATACAGAGGATAGGGGCCCGCACTACAGTGTATACAGAGGATAGGGGCCCCCCGATACAGTGTATACAGAGGATAGGGGCCCCCACTACAGTGTATATAGAGGATAGGGGCCCTCGATACAGTGTATACAGAGGATAGGAGCCTGCACTACAGTGTATATAGAGGATAGGGGCCCCAGCTACAGTGTATACAGAGGATAGGGGCCCCCACTACAGTGTATACAGAGGATAGGGGCCCCCACTACAGTGTATACAGAGGATAGGGGCCCCCACTACAGTGTATACAGAGGATAGGGGCCCGCACTACAGTGTATATAGAGGATAGGGGCCCCCCGATACAGTGTATACAGAGGACAGGGGCCCCAGCTACAGTGTATACAGAGGATAGGGGCCCGCACTACAGTGTATACAGAGGATAGGGGCCCCCGATACAGTGTATACAGAGGATAGGAGCCCCCACTACAGTGTATATAGAGGATAGGGGCCCCCAATACAGTGTATACAGAGGATAGGAGCCCCCACTACAGTGTATACAGAGGATAGGGGCCCCCGATATAGTGTATACAGAGGATAGGAGCCCCCACTACAGTGTATACAGAGGATAGGAGCCCCCAATACAGTGTATACAGAGGATAGGAGCCCCCAATACAGTGTATACAGAGGATAGGAGCCCCCAATACAGTGTATACAGAGGATAGGGGCCCGCACTACAGTGTATATAGAGGATAGGGGCCCCCAATACAGTGTATACAGAGGATAGGGGCCCGCACTACAGTGTATACAGAGGATAGGGGCCCCCAATACAGTGTATACAGAGGATAGGGGCCCCCAATACAGTGTATACAGAGGATAGGAGCCCCCACTACAGTGTATACAGAGGATAGGGGCCCCCGATACAGTGTATACAGAGGATAGGGGACCCCGATACAGTGTATACAGAGGACAGGGGCCCCAGCTACAGTGTATACAGAGGATAGGGGCCCCAGCTACAGTGTATACAGAGCATAGGGGCCCGCACTACAGTGTATACAGAGGATAGGAGCCCCCATTACAGTGTATATAGAGGATAGGAGCCCCCGATACAGTGTATATAGAGGATAGGGGCCCCCACTACAGTGTATACAGAGGATAGGAGCCCCCAATACAGTGTATACAGAGGAGAGGAGCCCCCAATACAGTGTATACAGAGGATAGGGGCCCGCACTACAGTGTATACAGAGGATAGGGGCCCCCGATACAGTGTATACAGAGGATAGGGGCCCCCAATACAGTGTATACAGAGGATAGGAGCCCCCACTACAGTGTATACAGAGGATAGGGGCCCCCGATACAGTGTATACAGAGGACAGGGGCCCCAGCTACAGTGTATACAGAGGATAGGGGCCCCAGCTACAGTGTATACAGAGGATAGGGGCCCGCACTACAGTGTATACAGAGGATAGGGGCCCCCGATACAGTGTATATAGAGGATAGGAGCCCCCACTACAGTGTATATAGAGGATAGGGGCCCCCGATACAGTGTATACAGAGGATAGGAGCCCCCACTACAGTGTATACAGAGGATAGGGGCCCCCGATACAGTGTATACAGAGGATAGGGGCCCCCACTACAGTGTATACAGAGGATAGGGGCCCCCGATACAGTGTATATAGAGGATAGGAGCCCACGATACAGTGTATATAGAGGATAGGGGCCCCCGATACAGTGTATACAGAGGATAGGGGCCCCCACTACAGTGTATACAGAGGATAGGGGCCCCCGATACAGTGTATACAGAGGATAGGAGCCCCCACTACAGTGTATATAGAGGATAGGGGCCCCCCGATACAGTGTATACAGAGGATAGGAGCCTGCACTACAGTGTATATAGAGGATAGGGGCCCCCGATACAGTGTATACAGAGGATAGGAGCCCCCACTACAGTGTATATAGAGGATAGGGGCCCCCGATACAGTGTATACAGAGGATAGGGGCCCCCCGATACAGTGTATACAGAGGACAGGGGCCCCCGATACAGTGTATACAGAGGAGAGGAGCCCGCACTACAGTGTATACAGAGGATAGGGGCCCCCGATACAGTGTATACAGAGGATAGGGACCCCCTGATACAGTGTATACAGAGGATAGGGGCCCCCGATACAGTGTATACAGAGGATAGGGGCCCCCGATACAGTGTATACAGAGGATAGGGGCCCCCGATACAGTGTATACAGAGGGTAGGGGCCCCCACTACAGTGTATACAGAGGATTGGGGCCCCCGATACAATGTATACAGAGGATAGGAGCCCCCACTACAGTGTATATAGAGGATAGGGGCTCCCGATACAGTGTATACAGAGGATAGGGGCCCCCGATACAGTGTATACAGAGGATAGGGGCCCCCGATACAGTGTATACAGAGGATAGGGACCCCCACTACAGTGTATACAGAGGATAGGGGCCCCCGATACAATGTATACAGAGGATAGGGGCCCCCACTACAGTGTATACAGAGGATAGGGGCCCCCACTACAGTGTATATAGAGGATAGGGGCCCCAGCTACAGTGTATACAGAGGATAGGGGCCCCCCAATACAACATATACAGAGGATAGGGGCCCCCGGTATAGTGTATATAGAGGAAAGGGGCCCCCGATATTGTGCATACAGAGCATAGGGGCCCTCACTACAGTGTATATAGAGGATAGGGGCCCCCGATACAGTGTATACAGAGGATAGGGAGCCCCCGATACAGTGTATATAGAGGATAGGGGCCCCCGATACAGTGTATACAGAGGATAGGGGCCCCCACTACAGTGTATATAGAGGATAGGGGCCCCCGATACAGTGTATACAGAGGATAGGGGCCCCCCAATACAGTGTATACAGAGGATAGGGGCCCCCGATACAGTGTATACAGAGGATAGGGGCCCCCACTACAGTGTATACAGAGGATAGGGACCCCCGATACAGTGTATATAGAGGATAGGAGCCCCCGATACAGTGTATATAGAGGATAGGGGCCATCGATACAGTGTATACAGAGGATAGGAGCCCCCACTACAGTGTATATAGAGGATAGGAGCCCCCACTACAGTGTATATAGAGGATAGGGGCCCCAGCTACAGTGTATACAGAGGATAGGGGCCCCAGCTACAGTGTATACAGAGGATAGGGGCCCGCACTACAGTGTATATAGAGGATAGGGGCCCCCGATACAGTGTATACAGAGGATAGGAGCCCCTGATACAGTGTATACAGAGGATAGGGACCCCCTGATACAGTATATACAGAGGATAGGGGCCCGCACTACAGTGTATACAGAGGATAGGGGCCCGCACTACAGTGTATATAGAGGATAGGGGCCCCCCGATACAGTGTATACAGATGATAGGAGCCCCCACTACAGTGTATATAGAGGATAGGAGCCCCCCACTACAGTGTATACAGAGGATAGGAGCCCCCACTACAGTGTATATAGAGGATAGGGGCCCTCACTACAGTGTATACAGAGGATAGGGGCCCCCCGATACAGTATATACAGAGGATAGGGGCCCCCCCTGATGCAATATATACAGAGGATAGGGGCCCCCGATACAGTGTATATAGAGGATAGGGGCCCCCCTGATGCAATATATACAGAGGATAGGGGCCCCCGATACAGTGTATACAGAGTATAGGGGCCCCCGATACAATGTATACAGAGGATAGGGGCCCCCACTACAGTGTATATAGAGGATAGGGGCCCCAGCTACAGTGTATACAGAGGATAGGAGCCCCCACTACAGTGTATATAGAGGATAGGGGCCCCCACTACAGTGTATATAGAGGATAGGGGCCCCAGCTACAGTGTATACAGAGGATAGGAGCCCCCCACTACAGTGTATATAGAGGATAGGGGCCCCAGCTACAGTGTATGCAGAGGATAGGGGCCCCCACTACAGTGTATATAGAGGATAGGGGCCCCCACTACAGTGTATATAGAGGATAGGGGCCCACACTACAGTGTATATAGAGGATAGGGGCCCCCGATACAGTGTATACAGAGGATAGGGGCCCCCCGATACAGTGTATATAGAGGATAGGGGCCCCCCGATACAGTGTATACAGAGGATAGGGGCCCCCGATACAGTGTATACAGAGGATAGGGGCCCGCACTACAGTGTATATAGAGGATAGGGGCCCCCGATACAGTGTATACAGAGGATAGGGGCCCCCGATACAGTGTATACAGAGGATAGGGGCCCCCGATACAGTGTATACAGAGGATAGGGGCCCCCGATACAGTGTATACAGAGGATAGGGGCCCCCACTACAGTGTATATAGAGGATAGGGGCCCCCACTACAGTGTATATAGAGGATAGGGGCCCCCAATACAGTGTATACAGAGGATAGGGGCCCCCCAATAAAGTATATGCAGAAGATAGGGGCCCCCAATACAACATATACAGAGGATAGGGGCCCCCGGTATAGTGTATATAGAGGAAAGGGGCCCCTGATACAGTGTATACAGAGGATAGGGGCCCGCACTACAGTGTATACAGAGGAAAGGGGCCCCCGATACAGTGTATACAGAGCATAGGGGCCCTCACTACAGTGTATACAGAGGAAAGGGGCCCCCGATACAGTGTATATAGAGGATAGGAGCCCCCACTACAGTGTATATAGAGGATAGGGGCCCCTGATACAGTGTATACAGAGGATAGGGGCCCCTGATACAGTATATACAGAGGATAGGGGCCCCCGATACAGTGTATATAGAGGATAGGGGCCCCCCTGATGCAATATATAGAATAGGGGCCCCCGATACAGTGTATACAGAGGATAGGGGCCCCCAATTACAAAATACACAGAGGTCAGGGGCCCTGAGTTACAATATACTAAGAGGATACGGCCACCAGAAAGTACAGGGACCCCCTACTACAATATACACAGAGGACAAGGCCCCCAGCTACAATATTCACAGGGCAGAGGGGCTCACAGTAACAATATACGCAAAGGATAATACCGCCATATAGTACTGAAATAATACAGTGATATATTACCTCCATTACATAATACTTCCATCTAACACTGAAATAATATTGTCAAATAGTGCTGAAAGATTACACCACATAATGAATAAATAATTCCAACATATCCTGAAATAATACTGTCATATAGCTCTGAAATAATACCTCCATATAGTGCTAAAATAATACTGTCATATACTAGCAAAATGATACTGCCATATAATGCTAACATAATATTGTCATAAAGTGATAATAATAGTCACATGATAAAATAACACTGTCATAGAGTTCTGAAATGATACAGCCATATAATGTGAACCTAATATTGCCATATAGTGCTGAAATAATACCATCATATAGTGCTGAAATGATACAGCTATATAATATCGCCCTAATATTGCTATAGAGTGCTGAAAAAATACCACCATATAATGATAAAATAATACTGCCATATAATGCCGAGATAATCCCAACAGCTCTGTACATAACACAGGGCTGTATACTAATAAATGCTGCCATACAGTGAATATAGAGTTGGGGGTCAGAATTCTCGGGGGTCAGAGGTTAACCCTTCAGCAGGTCGCACACCCCTGAGGCCAACCCTGACCCGCTATAATATACACAGAGGACAAAATATATCACTATGTACAGTCATGGCCAAAAGTTTTGAGAATGACACAAATATTGTATTTTCACATGATCTGCTGCCCTCTGGTTTTTATGTGTGTTTGTCAGATGTTTTTATCACATACAGAAATAGAATTGCATTCATATTATGAGTAACAGAAGCTTATATTGACAGTTAGAATGAGTTAATGCAGCAAGTCAATATTTGCAGTGTTGACCCTTCTTCTTCAGGACCTCTGCAATTCTCCCTGGCATGCTCTCAATCAACTTCTGGACCAAATCCTGACTGATAGCAGTCCATTCTTGCAGAATCAATGCTTTCATTTTGTCTGAATTTGTTGGTTTTTGTTTGTCCACCCGTCTCTTGATGATTGACCACAAGTTCTCAATGGGATTAAGATCTGGGGAGTTTCCGGGCCATGGACCCAAAATCTCTATGTTTTGTTCCCTGAGCCATTTAGTTATCACCTTTGCTTTATGGCAAGGTGCTCCATCATGCTGGAAAAGGCATTGTTGAGCACCAAACTGCTCTTGGACGGTTGGGAGAAGTTGCTCTTGGAGGACATTCTGGTACCATTCTTTATTCATGGCTGTGTTTTTAGGCAAGACTGTGAGAGAGCCGATTCCCTTGGCTGAGAAGCAACCCCACACATGAATGGTTTCAGGATGCTTTACAGTTGGCATGAGACAAGACTGGTGATAGCGCTCACCTCTTCTTCTCCGAATAAGCTGTTTTCCAGATGTTCCAAACAATGGAAAAGGGGATTCATCAGAGAAAATGACTTTCCCCCAGTCCTCAGCAGTCCACTCCCTGTACCTTTTGCAGAATATCAGTCTGTCCCTGATGTTTTTTCTGGAGAGAAGTGGCTTCTTTGCTGCCCTCCTTGAGACCAGGTCTTGCTCCAAGAGTCTCCGCCTCACAGTGCGTGCAGATGCACTCACACCTGCCTGCTGCCATTCCTCAGCAAGCTCTGCACTGCTGGTAGCCCGATCCCGCAGCTGAAACACTTTTAAGAGACGGTCCTGCCGCTTGCTGGTCTTTCTTGGGCGCCCTGGAGCCTTTTTGGCACCAATGGAACCTCTCTCCTTGAAGTTCTTGATGATGCGATAGATTGTTGACTGAGGTGCAATCTTTCTAGCTGCAATACTCTTCCCAGTTAGGCCATTTTTGTGCAGTGCAATGATGACTGCACGTGTTTCTTTAGAGATAACCATGGTTAACAGAAGAGAAACAATGATGGCAAGCACCAGCCTCCTTTTAAAGTGTCCAGTGGTGTCATTCTTACTTAATCATGACAGATTGATCTCCAGCCCTGTCCTCATCAACACCCACACCTGTGTTAATGGAGCAATCACTGAAACGATGTTAGGTGGTCCTTTTAAGGCAGGGCTGCAATGATGTTGAAATGTGTTTTGGGGGATAAAGTTCATTTTCTAGGCAAATATTGACTTTGCAAGTAATTTCTGTTAAGCTGATCACTCTTTATAACATTCTGGAGTGTATGCAAATTGCCATTAGAAAAACTGAAGCAGTAGACTTTGTAAAAATTAATATTTGTATCATTCTCAAAACTTTTGGCCATGACTGTATGTTCTGAGTAGGAGGGAGTGATGCTCTGCAACTCAGTGGTGTAATAGTCTGCAGGATATATCATGTATGATATCAGTACAGACAGGCTCAGGGGTCCGCGAGGCGGCAGATCAGAGGCTCCTGTGCGTTATGTGGCGTCGCACTCTCGCGCATCTGATAAATATGGCTGAAGAAATCCTGGGGGAAGGAACAATGTTGTCAGTAAATTGCATCGGTCGTGTGGCGCCGAGTGTGTACGCGCGGCTATATACACCGCCGGCTGTGCACTGCAGATACCATACAAGGGATGAAACAGAGCGCTACCATAGCACTATCTATAGGATGGGTATCCATGTCCGCTGGGGGAGGGGAGGCCGGGGGGGCTTCGATTTATTTTAATCTCATATTTTATTCTAAGCAAAATTGAAATCCTGGGAAATGATAATGGAAATGAAATAACGGCGGCGAATACATATAATTCAGGCGTCCGCTCGCTGTAATCGCCCCCGAATATTTACTGTTATTTGTCAGGATGATTTTTCATCTTTCCACAGATATTGGAGACGTAATTGTGCAGCTGCCATTTATTGCCAGCAGATTACACAGCTGAGGGTTTGTTACAGTTACATCCAGACATCAGCAGAAAAACCTCTCCCCTGTCCTTGTAGTTACAATGTATCAGTCCAGGATGTTTGTGTTACAGGGGAGAGGACCGGATACAATTGTAACAAACCCTCAGCTGTAAGAAGGATGTGTCAGTGGGTACCAGTGTGAGGCAGGGTATTCTGCAGCTGTGTTCACACCTGATCTGTCTTGATCCTCACACTTCTGTCTTCTCTCCCCCAGGACGCTTTGCTGACACTTGGTTCCGTCATCGACATCCCCTGCCTCCGGGACGCCATCAGAGATGCCATTACTTCTGTTTTGCCAAAAGTGGTAAGTGCTGCACAACACGGAGCAAGAAAACCAGAGCTCCTGGCTGTATACATGAAAAATGCAGCAATCTGCAAGATATTACTTATTACAGCCAGTATTATTCTCCAGAGCTGCACTCACAATTCAGCATTTTTTCGGGGGTGGAAACAATCAGCAAGAACATTCTTAATAGCTTATCTGAGTTCCTATAATGCAGAGGAGTAGCTATATAACTGTACAGAGCCTGAATATATCACCCCAGCAAGCTGAACAAGCAGAGAAGGCTGAGAGATTTCAGCTCAGATATTGCCGAATTATGAGTGCAGCTCTGGAGTATAATATAGGATGTAACTCAGGATCAGTACAGGATAAGTAATGTAATGTATGTACACAGTGACTGCACCAGCAGAATAGTGAGCGCAGCTCTGGAGTATAATACAGGATGTAACTCAGGATCAGTACAGGATAAGTAATGTAATGTATGTACACAGTGACTGTACCAGCAGAATAGTGAGCACAGCTCTGGAATATAATACAGGATGTAACTCAGGATCAGTACAGGATAAGTAATGTAATGTATGTACACAGTGACTGTACCAGCAGAATAGTGAGTGCAGCTCTGGAGTATAATACAGGATGTAACCCAGGATCAGTACAGGATAAGTAATGTAATGTATGTACACAGTGATTGTACCAGCAGAATAGTGAGCGCAGCTCTGGAGTATAATACAGGATGTAACTCAGGATCAGTACAGTATAAGTAATGTAATGTATGTACACAGTGACTGTACCAGCAGAATAGTGAGTGCAGCTCTGGAGTATAATACAGGATGTAACTCAGGATCAGTACAGGATAAGTAATGTAATGTATGTACACAGAGACTGCACCAGCAGAATAGTGAGCGCAGCTCTGGAGTATAATACAGGATGTAACTCAGGATCAGTACAGGATAAGTAATGTAATGTATGTACACAGTGACTGCACCAGCAGAATAGTGAGCGCAGCTCTGGAGTATAATACAGGATGTAACTCAGGATCAGTACAGGATAAGTAATGTAATGTATGTACACAGTGACTGCACCAGCAGAATAGTGAGCGCAGCTCTGGAGTATAATACAGGATGTAACTCAGGATCAGTACAGGATAAGTAATGTAATGTATGTACACAGTGACTGCACCAGCAGAATAGTGAGCGCAGCTCTGGAGTATAATACAGGATATAACTCAGGATCAGTACAGGATAAGTAATGTATGTACACAGTGACTGCACTAGCAGAATAGTGAGCGCAGCTCTGGAGTATAATACAGGATGTAACTCAGGATCAGTACAGGATAAGTAATGTAATGTATGTACACAGTGACTGTACCAGCAGAATAGTGAGCACAGCTCTGGAGTATAATACAGGATGTAACTCAGGAGCAGTACAGGATAAGTAATGTAATGTATGTACACAGTGACTGCACCAGCAGAATAGTGAGAACAGCTCTGGAGTATAATACAGGATGTAACTCAGGATCAGTACAGGATAAGTAATGTAATGTATGTACACAGTGACTGTACCAGCAGAATAGTGAGCGCAGCTCTGGAGTATAATACAGGATGTAACTCAGGATCAGTACAGGATAAGTAATGTAATGTATGTACACAGTGACTGCACCAGCAGAATAGTGAGCGCAGCTCTGGAGTATAATACAGGATGTAACTCAGGATCAGTACAGGATAAATAATGTAATGTATGTACACAGTGACTGCACCAGCAGAATAGTGAGCGCAGCTCTGGAGTATAATACAGGATGTAACTCAGGATCAGTACAGGATAAGTAATGTAATGTATGTACACAGTGACTGTACCAGCAGAATAGTGAGCGCAGCTCTGGAGTATAATACAGGATGTAACTCAGGATCAGTACAGGATAAGTAATGTAATGTATGTACACAGTGACTATACCAGCAGAATAGTGAGCGCAGCTCTGGAGTATAATACAGGATGTAACTCAGGATCAGTACAGGATAAGTAATGTAATGTATGTACACAGTGACTGCACCAGCAGAATAGTGAGCGCAGCTCTGGAGTATAATAGAGGATGTAACTCAGGATCAGTACAGGATAAGTAATGTAATGTATGTACACAGTGACTGCACCAGCAGAATAGTGAGCGCAGCTCTGCAGTATAATACAGGATGTAACTCAGGATCAGTACAGGATAAGTAATGTAATGTATGTACACAGTGACTGTACCAGCAGAATAGTGAGCGCAGCTCTGGAGTATAATACAGGATGTAACTCAGGATCAGTACAGGATAAGTAATGTAATGTATGTACACAGTGACTGCACCAGCAGAATAGTGAGCGCAGCTCTGGAGTATAATACAGGATGTAACTCAGGATCAGTACAGGATAAGTAATGTATGTACACAGTGACTGCACCAGCAGAATAGTGAGCGCAGCTCTGGAGTATAATACAGGATGTAACTCAGGATCAGTACAGGATAAGTAATGTAATGTATGTACACAGTGACTGCACCGGCAGAATAGTGAGCGCAGCTCTGGAGTATAATACAGGATGTAGCTCAGATCAGTACAGGATAAGTAATGTAATGTATGTACACAGTGACTGCACCAGCAGAATAGTGAGCGCAGCTCTGGGGTATAATACAGGATGTAACTCAGGATCAGTACAGGATAAGTAATGTAATGTATGTACACAGTGACTATACCAGCAGAATAGTGAGCGCAGCTCTGGGGTATAATACAGGATGTAACTCAGGATCAGTACAGGATAAGTAATGTAATGTATGTACACAGTGACTGTACCAGCAGAATAGTGAGCGCAGCTCTGGAGTATAATACAGGATGTAGCTCAGATCAGTATATATAATGTTATATATGTAGACAGTGCCATATAATTTCATTCACCTCTGTTACAGTCACAGCTGTCTTATTGTACACAGCATCTGTCTTATCCTTGAGATCTGTGGTCGGTCGTCCTTTGATATCGGATCATTATATCGCTTTCGCTGCTTTTTTGCCGCCATTCGCCTGATTGCTAATTGCTTACTTTGTGTGAATGAGGACGGTAAAAGATTCATGAGAACAACGCGTCTTGTGAGAATCCTGGTATGAGAACAGCCTCTGTGTGAACGGAGAGATGTCCTTTGTAGACGCCCTGGGGATATCCTGCTCGGCAAAGAACCTGAATTTGGAATTAGCCACGTGCTCCGGGCCCGGCTCACGGGAGGCCTCGCCGTCTGCGCCCAAAACAGCCGGAGCTCTGCTAATTGGTGGAGAAGGGGGGAGGGGGACTCGGCCGGCTGTAAATGCTGAGCTCGGGATATTACCCCGCTGTAGCGTTTCCACATGGCCAGGCCCAGATCTGCAGATCCCCAGGTGCCAAGTTTAGTAGAAGAAATTGGTGGAACAGAAAGTTTAGTGTTGTGTCCTAGATTGAAAGCTGCGGTGCCCTAGATTGTCTGCGGCGGCAGATCGCCTCCCTGTCCCAGATAGAGACCTTATACAGTACAAATACTGGTGGAAATGGAGCAGAATATAGACCCATCCATGGAGGACCCTGCCCTGCAGAGCTGACAATCTAACGACTGACACAGTTATAATGGTGGAGGAAGGGAAAGTCCACCAGTGACCATTTAGTCATGACTAACACGAGCCCTAGGCCTTTACCTATTACACACCTGCCACTAGATTCTGTACCATGCACCTCCTCCATCTCTCTCCGCTTCTCTGGTTCCATGAGTGTCAACCCAGCGCTCACCAGTGACATCACACGCTAGTGTTACCTAACCCTGGCCCAAGAGTTGTGACATCATCTGATATTGTAGTCTGCTATTAGTACACTGCCAGGACTTCACTCTGTTACTACAAGTCCACTCTGCTACATTGTTGGTCCACTCTGCTACCCCACTGGTCCACTCTGCTACAATGTTAGTCCCCTTGGTTACTGCTGGTCCACTCTGCTATACCACTAATGCTGATCCACGCTGCTACCCTACTGGTCCACTCTAACACAGTCAACTCTGCTATACTTCTTGGCCAACTCAGTAATACCACCCTTGATCCACTCTGCTACGCTGCAGGGCAACCACTGGATCATTCCGCCAACTCTGCTACACCTGTGGCTGTATTCTCCTATACTGCTGGCCCAATGTCATTTACAGACTCGTCTCCACTACATACGAGAAGTCAGCGTGGCTTCATCAGAGGCTTCAGCCCAGCTACACCTGAGGTCTTCTGCTCCGCTATACCGCACAATCCCTCCACTACATCATCTCTATTACAAGCCTCCGCCACTATACTGCCCCACTATAATGGCTTGGCGGATCCATCATATGGTGGTGGGATAACCAACCAGGAGGTCACTGAAGTATACAGAGTAATGGTCTCCAACCCATGGTCCTCCAACTCCCAGTATACCTAAGAGTCACAGACTGTCAGGTCATGCTGAGACCTGTAGTATTCTAGTATTCAGTATTACTGCTGGACACAAACAGGTTGAAGACCATCAATATACCGATAGCAAGTTCAGAGGCTTAGATTGAATGTCCTGGACCCTCAAACATCATAAGATGCCCCCACAAGTATCCATGAGAAATACAGCGCCCCCCGCCATGTGGTCACGTCTATTCCTTTTACAGAGGACCCAGATTAGCGCATGAGACAGCTTTCTGCCTGTGTATATACGCTATTCTATGGTGTGTATACTTCCAGGAGACCGGCCTCACAACTTACACAACATGTGAGCAGTTATTTTCCGGTTTGGTGCCCGGCGCTGGGGATTTGGTGAAGCGGTGGGTAGCTGGCACCGAATACATCAGACTGGATGTGCTGCAGATGAGGGAGCTGAAGTGAATGTGCTGCCCCCCATGTCATTGCGTTTTATCAAGGAGGTTTATTGAGGATGAAATTGGGATCAACTGTGTGTCATTGAATGGAGGAAAACGGCAATAATCTGCCGCAGATGGAGAGCATGTAGTGCAGCATTACAGGAGAACAGGGAGGAAAATAAAATCAACTACACCCCAAGTGTCAGCGTGTCATTATCCTGTACCCCAAATGTCATTAACCTGTACCCCGAGTGTCAGCCTGTCATTATCCTGTACCCCAAATGTCAGCCTGTCATTATCCTGTACCCCGAGTGTCAGCCTGTCATTATCCTGTACCCCAAGTGTCAGCCTGTCATTATCCTGTACCCCGAGTGTCAGCCTGTCATTATCCTGTACCCCAAGTGTCAGCCTGTCATTATCCTGTACCCAAAGTGTCAGCCTGTCATTATCCTGTACCCCAAGTGTAAGCCTGTCATTATCCTGTACCCCAAGTGTCAGCCTGTCATTATCCTGTACCCCAAGTGTCAGCCTGTCATTATCCTGTACCCCAAGTGTCAGCCTGTCATTATCCTGTACCCCGAGTGTCAGCCTGTCATTATCCTGTACCCCAAGTATCAGCCTGTCATTATCCTGTACCCCAAGTGTCAGCCTGTCATTATCCTGTACCCCAAGTGTCAGCCTGTCATTATCCTGTACCCCAAGTGTCAGCCTGTCATTATCCTGTACCCGGGTGTCAGCCTGTCACTATCCTGTACCCCCAGTGTCAGCCTGTCATTATCCTGTACCCCAAGTGTCAGCCTGTCATTATCCTGTACCCCAAGTGTCAGCCTGTCATTATCCTGTACCCCAAGTGTCAGCCTGTCATTGTCCTGTACCCCAAGTATCAGCCTGTCATTATCCTGCACCCGGGTGTCAGCCTGTCACTATCCTGCACCCCCAGTGTCAGCCTGTCACTATCCTGCACCCCCAGTGTCAGCCTGTCACTATCCTGCACCCCGAGTGTCAGCCTGTCATTATCCTGTACTCCAGTGTCAGCCTGTCATTATCCTGTACCCCAAGTGTCAGCCTGTCATTATCCTGTACCCGGGTGTCAGCCTGTCATTATCCTGTACCCCAGTGTCAGCCTGTCATTATCCTGTACCCGGGTGTCAGCCTGTCATTATCATGTACCCCCAGTGTCAGCCTGTCATTATCCTGTACCCGGGTGTCAGCCTGTCATTATCCTGTACCCCAAGTGTCAGCCTGTCATTGTCCTGTACCCCAAGTATCAGCCTGTCATTATCCTGCACCCGGGTGTCAGCCTGTCACTATCCTGCACCCCCAGTGTCAGCCTGTCACTATCCTGCACCCCCAGTGTCAGCCTGTCACTATCCTGCACCCCGAGTGTCAGCCTGTCATTATCCTGTACTCCAGTGTCAGCCTGTCATTATCCTGTACCCCAAGTGTCAGCCTGTCATTATCCTGTACCCGGGTGTCAGCCTGTCATTATCCTGTACCCCAGTGTCAGCCTGTCATTATCCTGTACCCGGGTGTCAGCCTGTCACTATCCTGCACCCCGAGTGTCAGCCTGTCATTATCCTGTACTCCAGTGTCAGCCTGTCATTATCCTGTACCCCGAGTGTCAGCCTGTCATTATCCTGTACCCCGAGTGTCAGCCTGTCATTATCCTGTACCTTTCCTACCCCAAGTGTCAACCTGTCATTATCCTGTACCCCCAGTGTCAGCCTGTCATTATCCTGTACCCCAGTGTCAGTGTGTCATTATCCTGTACCCCAAGTGTCAGCCTGTCATTATCCTGTACCCGGGTGTCAGCCTGTCATTATCCTGTACCCCAGTGTCAGCCTGTCATTATCATGTACACCCAGTGTCAGCCTGTCATTATCCTGTACCCCAGTGTCAGCCTGTTATTATCATGTACCCCCAGTGTCAGCCTGTCATTATCCTGTACCCGGGTGTCAGCCTGTCATTATCCTGTACCCCCAGTGTCAGCCTGTCATTATCCTGTACCCCAAGTGTCAGCCTGTCACTATCCTGTACCCCCAGTGTCAGCCTGTCATTATCCTGTACCCGGGTGTCAGCCTGTCATTATCCTGTACCCCAGTGTCAGCCTGTCATTATCATGTACCCCCAGTGTCAGCCTGTCATTATCCTGTACCCCAGTGTCAGCCTGTCATTATCATGTACCCCCAGTGTCAGCCTGTCATTATCCTGTACCCGGGTGTCAGCCTGTCATTATCATGTAATTCCTGCACATTGTGTAACTCCTCGTGTGTCTCGATGCCAGGGGCCCAGAATACTGGTTTGCATGAACTGCTGACACTGGAGAGCGGGATCTTAGGTTAATATTTATCTCGGGACCTGATACTTATTGAATCTGCTGAATATTTTCAGGTTTAATGCACTAAGCCTTGAAATATTGAACTCGACATAGAAAGTCTTCCTGACTAATGGAAAGTGAATGATCACAGTGTCTGGATCTCCATCCACAGGAAGCCTTGTGCCGGCTCTATCTATCTCAGGAGCGGCGGCTTCATTCCCATTCCTCTCATATGATAATGATACGAGGCAGCAGGACATCTGCCTGTGCTTAATATTGATCACATTGTATCTCAGCAAAGAGAAGCCGGTCCCATTGTCATTCTGTAGTCATCCTCTGCATTGAGTGACATTCCCAGGGAACGGATCAGAACCTCCTAGTCATCTCCAGCCCAGAACGTTTGATGTGTGAATATATTACCATCCTTCATTACAGGAGCCGAGGAGACGCATATAATGACTTCGCTTCTGTAACACCATGGTCAACAATCAAAGAGGAACCATAGAGGTCAGCAAGGTCGGGGTTAATAGAGGGGGACCCTCATCTAATAGTCAGAAAGGACAAGGAGTACAGAAAGCGGCTATCACCCTGGATATCTTACATGAACAGCCTATTAATTCCTCTAGGAACTGTGTAATGCTTCATTTCACCTGTGGGGGCGCTGTAGGGGAACTGAACACTTGCTGATGGGTGACCCTTCTAGAAAAAATTAAGTTTCCAAAGCCCACAAATTTGAAATAATATAACTTTATAAAATTTTAAGGCTGAGTCAACCGGTCTATTCCTTAATTTCTTTGCACCAAAATTTGGGAGCCGATACCCAATGGAGTGGTAAAAAGATATTTCTTTGAGAAAGTTTTAAATTTGCTCCTCTGCAGGGGGCAGATACTTTTGTTAAGGATGAGTAAAGGAGCAGGACCTCCTTGAGCTCCTGGTTCAGCACCTTGGACAGGGACAAAGACTCAAGAAGTGTAGACTTGTGAGTCCCCTGACCGTAGTCTTCACCTATAGATTGTTCTTATCAGCCGGTATGACTTACATAAGACAAAGAGGGGTCTTGGGAAACCTTTGAGGATTTGCTGGGTTCACTCTATTATTCCTAGCACAAGGTCCAAGACACAGGGATCTCTCCTAGATGTGCTAGTTCAGCACCTTGGACAGGGACAAATAAGAGGCCAAAGACTGAAGCAGTGTTGGAAGGAGGTCTCAGACTGTAGTCTTCACCTATAGATTGTTCTTGCCAGCTACTATGTCTTATATAAGACAGAAGTAGGTCTTGGGAAATCTTCAAGACTGCATTGGGTTCAATTTGTTATTGCTTTGATACATCGAATGCAGACATTGCAGCTACTTTGTCTTCAGTCCCGTTTTTCCTCCTCCCTTTCTTGCTTTATGATGCAATTTCTGGGCAATATCAATTAACATAAGACCCTATAGATCTGTGTTTAGTTGCTACTATATTGCTCCATAGAGGGGGTCACAGATGTTGGTTTACAGGGGGGGTTGAGGTGAGCGGGTAGAAGCACAGGATCCCACAAGGAACAGATGATATCTTATTGCAGAATTGAGGAGCATTCAGCACCATGGACAGGGACACCAGGAAGACGCTCAATGATGAGCGTAGTATAGAGTGTGGACCATGTGGCGGTATCTCTAATTTTTTGCTTTAGCTTCTGACCTTGACCCAACTATAGATCTGTCTATCGGCTACTACACCGTATTCTATCAGTAACCAGCCATATACATGGTCTACGGCAGATAGAACAGCTGGTAGATATTTCCGGACCTGGCGCTTTATTACAGCCTTCGTGTCATTTCAGACATTTCCTCGGAGAAAAGACCAAGAAAAACAAA
Source organism: Leptodactylus fallax (assembly GCA_947044405.1). Classification (NCBI taxonomy): domain Eukaryota; kingdom Metazoa; phylum Chordata; class Amphibia; order Anura; family Leptodactylidae; genus Leptodactylus; species Leptodactylus fallax. Next base: position 44,973 of record CAMRHE010001389.1, on the reverse strand, counting down.
TCAATTGTGTTCACGAATTGTTCCTTCCTTATCAGAAGATAATAAGGTGAATTCAATGACCTCCGATCCGGATGATCGAACCAAACTCCACAGCGAATTGTCATTCAGACGCATGTCGATGAGACAGCCATGCATGAGTGGAGGGGGGTGGCAGATGGCTAAGCAGGACAGGCTGCTCAGAATTAGAAAATATGGCTCCTTGCTTCCAAAACAGCGCCACACTTGGTCACAGGTTGTGTGTGGTATTACAGCTCATCTCCATGCACTGCAATGACACTGAGCTGCAATACCAGACATGACCCATGCACAGGTATGGCCCTGTTTTGGTAAAGCAGCCATATTTTTCTAATGCTGGGTAATCTGATGGATTTTGTCATGATGCCAATATAGGAAATGGCCATTATAGATACTGTAGTTGCAAGTGGGATTATCTCTATATAGTGACCACAAACTCTATTCTAGCGCCTCCTACTGGTCTTTTTTCCTGTTGCAGTTTATTGCCACAGCATAGGGCACCAGCTGATGATGTCATCAGTATCTAAACCCACATGATACCAATATGGACAATGGACATTACACATATTTGCAAGAGGGATTACTTCCAATAGTGGCAACAACCTCCCTTCTAGCACCCCCTACTGGTCTTTTTTTTCTATTGTAGTTTATTGCTGCAGCTTAGAGGACTGGTTTATGATGTCATCACTGTTCAAACTCACCTGATACCAATACAGGTAATTGATATTACAAATATTTGCAAGAAGGATTACCTCCACTAAAGGTCTCAAGCACCATTCTAGCGCCTCCTACTGGTCCTGTTTCTATTGCAGTTATTACCATACCACAGGGCACTAGCTGATGATGTCATCAGTATGTAAACTCATATTCTCCAGTGTTTATCCTATCTCTGCCATGTCTGACCACTCTTGTCATGGTCTTTGGTCCTGATTCCAGCCTTGTCCATCTGGTTGACTCTTCGGCCCCTAACCCTTTAGTTTCCTTTCGTCTCTTGTCCAACTGTGACCTCACTGCTGTCATGTCCTCCTGTATTTCAGGACAATGCCTTTATCTACCTGCTGGACGTCGAGGGCCGGTTGGTGTGCGATGACCCCTACCATGAGCTGCCTCAGGAAGGAAAACTCAGGTAAGAAGATCTCGGCTTTTGTCCTTAACTATATCTAGTGCCCAGTGACATCATGTGTGCAGTGCTGAGGACATACTGAGGAAGGGGTGCACGCTATACACATCTCATCTGCATGGGGAAGGGGGGTATTAATGCAACGTAAAGGGCACATAAATATGACTGTTTATAGGAAGCCTTAGCAGTAGGCATAATGTATATGGTGATAGGTGAAGTTATATGGCGGTATATTATACTGGTATATTATACTGGATATATGGGGGTATATTATACTGGATATATGGCGGTATATTATACCGGATATATGGGGGTATATTATACCGGATATATGGGGGTATATTATACTGGATATATGGGGGTATATTATACTGGATATATGGGGGTATATTATACCGGATATATGGAGGTATATTATACCGGATATATGGGGGTATATTATACCGGATATATGGGGGTATATTATACTGGATATATGGGGGTATATTATACTGGATATATGGGGGTATGTTATACTGTATATATGGGGGTATATTATACCGGATATATGGGGGTATATTATACTGGATATATGGAGGTATATTATACTGGATATATGGGGGGTATATTATACGGATATATGGCGGTATATTATACTGGATATATGGGGGTATATTATACTGGATATATGGAGGTATATTATACCGGATATATGGGGGTATATTATACTGGATATATGGGGGTATATTATACGGATATATGGAGGTATATTATACGGATATATGGAGGTATATTACACTGGATATATGGGGGTATATTATACTGGATATATGGGGGTATATTATACTGGATATATGGAGGTATATTATACTGGATATATGGTGGTATATTATACTGGATATATGGAGGTATATTACACTGGATATATGGAGGTATATTATACTGGATATATGGAGGTATATTATACGGATATATGGCGGTATATTATACGGATATATGGAGGTATATTATATGGATATATGGAGGTATATTATACTGGATATATGGAGGTATATTACACTGGATATATGGCGGTATATTACACTGGATATATGGAGGTATATTATACTGGATATATGGGGGTATATTATACTGGATATATGGCGGTATATTACACTGGATATATGGCGGTATATTACACTGGATATATGGAGGTATATTATACTGGATATATGGGGGTATATTATACTGGATATATGGAGGTATATTATACTGGATATATGGGGGTATATTATACTGGATATATGGCGGTATATTATACTGGATATATGGGGGGTATATTATACTGGATATATGGAGGTATATTATACGGATATATGGAGGTATATTACACTGGATATATGGCGGTATATTATACTGATATATGGCGGTATATTATACTGGATAAATGGGTTATATTATACTGATATATGGGGGTATAATATACCGGATATATGGGGGTATATTATACTGGATATATGGCGGTATATTACACTGGATATATGGCGGTATATTACACTGGATATATGGAGGTATATTATACTGGATATATGGGGGTATATTATACTGGATATATGGAGGTATATTATACTGGATATATGGGGGTATATTATACTGGATATATGGCGGTATATTATACTGGATATATGGGGGGTATATTATACTGGATATATGGAGGTATATTATACGGATATATGGAGGTATATTACACTGGATATATGGCGGTATATTATACTGATATATGGCGGTATATTATACTGGATAAATGGGTTATATTATACTGATATATGGGGGTATATTATACCGGATATATGGGGGTATATTATACTGATATATGGGGGTATATTATACTGGATATATGGGGTTATATTATACTGGATATATGGCGGTATATTATACCGGATATATGGGGGTATATTATACTGATATATGGGGGTATATTATACTAGATATATGGGGGTATATTATACTGGATATATGGCGGTATATTATACTGGATATATGGTGGTATATTATACCGGATATATGGGGGTATATTATACCGGATATATGGGGGTATATTATACTGGATATATGGGGGTATATTATACCGGATATATGGCGGTATATTATACCGGATATATGGGGGTATATTATACCGGATATATGGGGGTATATTATACCGGATATATGGGGGTATATTATACCGGATATATGGGGGTATATTATACTGGATATATGGGGGTATATTATACTGGATATATGGGGGTATATTATACTGGATATATGGGGGTATATTATACTGGATATATGGGGGTATATTATACTGTATATATGGAGGTATATTATACCGTATATATGGAGGTATATTATACCGGATATATGGAGGTATATTATACGGATATATGGGGGTATATTATACTGGATATATGGAGGTATATTATACGGATATATGGGGGTATATTATACTGGATATATGGCGGTATATTATACGGATATATGGGGGTATATTATACTGGATATATGGCGGTATATTATACTGGATATATGGAGGTATATTATACTGGATATATGGCGGTATATTATACCGGATATATGGGGGTATATTATACTGGATATATGGGGGTATATTATACTGATATATGGGGGTATATTATACTGGATATATGGCGGTATATTATACTGGATATATGGAGGTATATTATACCGGATATATGGGGGTATATTATACTGATATATGGGGGTATATTATACTGGATATATGGCGGTATATTATACCGGATATATGGGGGTATATTATACTGGATATATGGGGGTATATTATACTGATATATGGGGGTATATTATACTGGATATATGGCGGTATATTATACTGGATATATGGAGGTATATTATACCGGATATATGGAGGTATATTACACTGGATATATGGGGGTATATTATACTGGATATATGGGGGTATATTATACTGGATATATGGCGGTATATTATTCTGGATATATGGAGGTATATTATACGGATATATGGGGGTATATTATACGGATATATGGGGGTATATTATACGGATATATGGAGGTATATTATACTGGATATATGGGTTATATTATACTGGATATATGGGGGTATATTATACTGGATATATGGAGGTATATTACACTGGATATATGGAGGTATATTATACTGGATATATGGAGGTATATTATACTGGATATATGGGGGTATATTATACTGGATATATGGGGGTATATAATACTGGATATATGGAGGTATATTATACTGGATATATGGGGGTATATTATACAGGATATATGGAGGTATATTATACGGATATATGGGGGTATATTATACGGATATATGGGGGTATATTATACGGATATATGGAGGTATATTATACTGGATATATGGGTTATATTATACTGGATATATGGGGTTATATTATACTGATATATGGCGGTATATTATACTGGATATATGGAGGTATATTATACGGATATATGGGGGTATATTATACTGGTTTGATGCGGGTATATAGAAGGACTTGCTGGGATGTTTATAGGACTATCAGTATAAAGTGGACTGAAAATAAAATCCATACACAATGTGTCTCCATGTCCCTGTATGATGGGATCCCGCCGCTGCGTTTTCATTATCGCCTCTAATATGGAGATCTGTCCTTGGTTGTCAGACATGGCAGTTGTATATTCTCAGGTTCCTGGGCGTCTCGGTGCAATTCTCAGCTGTGGGATCTCATTATCACCTGTGACAGGTGCGCTGTCTTATTATAATACAGGGGAGGGGGCGCTGTCTGTGTATCAGACCCAATAAGACTGAACTGTGGAGTGTGGATGAGTGTGGGGGAGGGGACGCTATCTACACTGGGGCAGATGAAGTGGCTGTTCTGTGACTTCTTAGATGATGTGATGTGTCCTGTATAGGACATTATATATCTCCGTATATTCCTTACTATATTCTCTGCATCTTTGCTGATTAACCTGGAGCATGAATGGACTGTAACTACTACCCCAACCACTGCCCCAACTACTACCCCAACCACTGCCCCAACTACTACCCCAACCACTGCCCCAACTACTACCCCTGTGTATTTATATACCGACCCTCAGGCATGTTAATCTGCAGCCGGAAACTATTATGTTTTATTCCCTGGTGGGCACTTACCTTCAGCTATGTATAAATGGTGCAGCGCTCCGATCGTGTGTACTTACCTGTATATTGTCAGACATCAATAACATGATCTGTATAAATCACTATATACAAGAAGATGTATAACTTATACCAGCTGTACATATATAATTATATACAGGAGATACCTAGGTTATACCAGCTGTACATATATAATTACATACAGGAGATACCCAGGTTATACCAGCTGTACATATAGAATTATATACAGGGGATACCCAGGTTATACCAGCTGTACATATATAATTATATACAGGAGATACCCAGGTTATACCGGCTGTACATATATAATTACATACAGGAGATACCCAGGTTATACCGGCTGTACATATATAATTATATACAGGAGATCCCCAGGTTATACCAGCTGTACATATATAATTATATACAGGAGATACCCAGGTTATACCGGCTGTACATATATAATTATATACAGGAGATACCCAGGTTATACCGGCTGTACATAAAGAATTATACACAGGAGATACCCAGGTTATACCAGCTGTACATATATCATTATATACAGGAGATACCCAGGTTATACCAGCTGTACATACAGGAGATACCCAGGTTATACCAGCTATACATACAGGATTATACACCAGGAGATACCCAGAATATACCAGCTGTACATACAGGAGATACCCAGGTTATACCGGCTGTACATATATAATTATATACAGGGGATACCCAGGTTATACCAGCTGTACATATATAATTATATACAGGAGATACCCAGGTTATACCAGCTGTACATATATCATTATATACAGGAGATACCCAGGTTATACCAGCTGTACATATAGAATTATATACAGGAGATACCCAGGTTATACCAGCTGTACATATATAATTATATACAGGAGATACCCAGGTTATACCGGCTGTACATATATAATTATATACAGGAGATACCCAGGTTATACCAGCTGTACATATATCACTATATACAGGAGATACCCAGGTTATACCAGCTGTACATATAGAATTATATAGTGGAGATACCCAGGTTATACCGGCTGTACATATATAATTATATACAGGAGATACCCAGGTTATACCAGCTGTACATATATAATTATATACAGGAGATACCCAGGTTATACCGGCTGTACATATATAATTATATACAGGAGATACCCAGGTTATACCAGCTGTACATATATAATTATATACAGAAGATACCCAGGTTATACCAGCTGTACATATATAATTATATACAGAAGATACCCAGGTTATACCAGCTGTACATATATAATTATATACAGAAGATACCCAGGTTATACCAGCACAGTCCATATCACTGTATACAGTATATATATATATATATATATATATATATATATATATATATATACCTTCTCCCTCCCTCCTGGATTTCGGTGTAGGACATAATAATGTAATAGATATCAGGAGTTGTTCGTGTTGTCTGAGGCTTTAGTTTTATTTTATATGCAAATCGGAAAAAACTGCAGAAAATAAAAGCCCCCCCCCCCCCATGTTTAATATTCCATTTCCCTTCAGGCCTTGAAATGCATTAAGAGAAAAAATTGTATATTTAACATCTAAATAAATGAATCTTTTTCCCCTTTGAACAATTTCACTTTTAATGGAATTTTCTAATTGACATTTCTGTCACTTTCTGTGGATTCTAATTCATTCTCCATTAATACAGAAAGACGCAAAAAACTATAAAGATGGCAAATATTAAATGTGTACAATGTGGCGACTGAATATTATTATAAAGACAGCTCCGAGGGAATACTGAGCCATGTATCTAATCCTATCATATGTGATACTGTCTGCTGAGCTGTGTATCTAATCCTATCATGTGTGATACTGTCTGATGAGCCATGTATCTAATCCTATCATGTGTGATACTGTCTGCTGAGCCGTGTATCTGTGTGATACTCTTTCTCTCTCTCTCTCTCTTTGCACTCTTTCTCTGTCTTGCGCGCTCTCTCTCTTGATCTCTTTCTCTTGCGCTCTCTCTCTCTCGTGATCTCTCTCTTGAGCTCTCTCTAACTCTTGCTCTGCTCTTGCCTTCTCTCTCTTGCTCTCCCTCTCTTACTCTCTCTCTCCCTCGTGCTGTCTCTCTTGCACTCTCTCTTGCTCTCTCTTTCCCTATTGTGCTCTCTCGCTTGCTTTCTCCCTTTTGCTCTCTCACTCCCTCTTGCTCTCTCTCTGTCTTGCACTCTCTCGCTCTTTCTCTCTCGCTCTCTCTTGTTCTTTCGATTGCTCTCTTGCGCTCTCTCTTGCTCTCTCTTTTGCTCTCACTCTATATTGTGCTCTCTCTTGCTGTCTCTCTTACTGTTGCTCTCTCTCTTGCTCACTCTTTTACTCTTTCTCTCCCTCTCCCTCTCGCTCTCTCTCTCTTGCTTTCTCTCTCTTTCGCTCTCTCTCGCTCTCTCTGTCTTGTGCTCTCTCTCGCTCTCTTTCGCTCTCTCTCTTGCTTTCTCTCATTCTCTCTTGCTCTTGATGTCTCTTGCTCTTTCTCTCTCTCTTGCTCTCGCTCTCTCCTTCTTGCGCTTTCTCTTTCTTGCTCTTGCTCCCTCTATATTTTGCTCTCTCTCTTGCTGTATCTCTTACTCTAACTCTCTTTCTTGCGCTCTCTCTCGCTCTTGCTCTCTCCTTCGCCCTCGTGCGCTCTCTCTATATTGTGCTCTCTCTTGCTCTCTCTCTTGCTCACTCTGTTACGCTTTCTCTCGCTCTCCCTCTTGCTCTCTCCCTCTTCCTGTCCCTCTCGCTCGCTCTCTCTCTCGCGCTCTTGCTCTCTCTCTTGTGCTCTCTCTCGCTCTCTCTCTCTTGCGCTCTCACTTTCTCTTGCTCTCTCTCATTCCCTCTTGCTGTCTCTTGCTCTTTCTCTCTCTCTTGCTGTGTCTTGCTCTCGCTCTCTCCCTTTTGCGCTTTCTCTCTCTTGCTCTCGCTCCCTCTATATTTTGCTCTCTCTCTTGCTGTCTCTCTTACTCTCTCTTTCTTGCACTCGCTCTTGCTCTCTCCCTCGCTCTCGTGCGCTCTCTGTCTGTCTCTCTCTTTGGCCTCCTGGAATAAATCACTTTTACTAAATGAAGAAAAATGACGAGAGGCCAAATTGATTTATCCTGTCCCCGGGCCGGGGCTGGAAGGTGATTCATGACTCTCATCGTACGAGGAAGACTCCGGAGCCGCTCTATACCGGGGTCTGTTCACCATTATTATCCTAGGCCACTTATATATATATATATATATATATATATATATATATATATATATATTGCTGTATGTATGTATGTATGTATGTATGGAGTGACATAGGTGATCACTACATTAGAGCCCATAAATCAGGGGCCCTTACACATCAGCTGCCCCCTACATGTGTTATACAACCCTCACTCCTCCTCCATAGGGTCTTTTTGTGATTTTTCTATGAAAATTATATCCAGTTTCTAATATATTGTAGATATTGTCTGTAACAGCTTTCCTTTATGGCCCACCTTCCACTAAGACCCCTCCTCTACTGGGAACCCATATCTAAGACCCCTCCTCCACTAAGAACCCATATCTAAGACCCCTCCTCCACTGGGAACCCATATCTAAGACCCCTCCTTCACTGGGAACCCATATCTAAGACCCCTCCTCTACTGGGAACCCATATCTAAGACCCCTCCTCCACTAAGAACCCATATCTAAGACCCCTCCTCCACTGGGAACCCAGATCTAAGACCCCTCCTCCACTAAGAACCCATATATAAGACCGCTCCTCCACTGAGAGCCCATATCTAATACCCCTCCTCCACTAAGAACCCATATCTAAGACCCCTCCTCCACTAAGAACCCATATCTAAGACCCCTCCTCCACTGGGAACCCATATCTAAGACCCCTCCTCCACTAAGAACCCATATCTAAGACCCCTCCTCCACTAAGAACCCATATCTAAGACCCCTCCTCCACTAAGAACCCATATCTAAGACCCCTCCTCCACTGAGAACCCATATCTAATACCCCTCCTCCACTAAGAACCCATATCTAATACCCCTCCTCCACTAAGAACCCATATCTAATACCCCTCCTCCACTAAGAACCCTTATCTAATAGCCCTCCTCCACTAAGAACCCATATCTAATACACCTCCTCCACTAAGAACCCATATCTAAGACCCCTCCTCCACTAAGAACCCATATATAAGACCCCTCCACCTTGAGTGCCCATATATGACTCCTCCTCGTCAAGTGCCCATATATAAGACCCCTCCGCCACTGAGCGCCCATATATATAATTACTGTCTCCCACTTTATTGTGCAGCCATTCTGGATTGTTCTAGGTCACTATACGGTGACAGCGTCGCTTGTCTCCTCCTGTAGGTGGCGAGATCACTAGTAATCGCTGCTCTCAGAAGCCGCCATGTTATTATTAATTGTACAGATTTAATACTCAGTGAAATCAGATTGTTATTGAGCTGCCCGGGCTCAGGATTTCTTATAGTGAGGTAGCGCTGGCGTTCTGCGGTCGATCGCCTCTAACCACATCCTGCTTGTACATTGATTGCAGGAAAGTGTTAATCAATCCAGAACAATTCATTATCATCTCATCCAGGCAGGAGCGGGAAATAACTTTACAGCATTACAGCTGTGCTTTATCTGACACAGAGCACCAAATCCTCAGCAGAGAAAGATACACGATAGAATTCTGTCTGCCAATGGCCGCCACTAGGGGAGCTCAGGAGCTGACTGCAGACTGTGTTATCACTGAGCCCCCTAGTGGTGACTGATGGCAGACACAATTGTATGATGTGACTATATGTCTAGAGCTCTGTGTTAGTAGAACAGATGCCTGACCCCCATACAAATCTACTAAGAAGGTGTGTGTGTGGGTGAGGGGGAAACGCTGTGTCTAGACATAAGAAACTGTAGAGTGACTCAGGTTTGCTGTGAGCTGCAGTGACCACAAGCTGGACCCAGAGGCACAGGAGATGACCTGTGTAATGGCTGATGATATAAAGAGGGGGCGCTATAATAATGATGAAAGTATCAGAGGGAATGTAAAACCCGCACTGACCCACTGCTGACTCTCAGCCACAGGACAGAGCGGCTCCCGTGTACATCAGTCACTGACAGACGCTGTTTACAGGCAGGGAATACCCCAAAGACTGAGAAGACTGAAAATAAGAACAATCTGTCTGCAAGAAGCCGCAGGGTAAAAGAAGAAACGTGGAAAAAACTGACAAGATCCATTATATATCATGTGCTGAGAGTCCGAGGAAATCACCGAGAATATCTCTGCACTTATAGTACACATACAAGGCGAGGCTATCATTATACATAGGGGGCAGTATTATAGTAGTTATATTCTGGTACATAGGGGCAGTATTATAGTAGTTATATTCTTGTACATAGGGGGCAGTATTATAATAGCTATATTCTTGTACATAGGAGCAGTATTATAGTAGTTATATTCTTGTACATAGGGGGCAGTATTATAGTAGTTATATTCTTGTACATAGGAGCAGTATTATAGTAGTTATATTCTTGTACATAGGAGCAGTATTATAGTAGTTATATTCTTGTACATAGGGGGCAGTATTATAGTAGTTATATTCTTGTACATAGGGGGCAGTATTATAGTAGCTATATTCTTGTACATAGGAGCAGTATTATAGTAGTTATATTCTTGTACATAGGGGGCAGTATTATAGTAGTTATATTCTTGTACATAGGAGGTAGTATTATAGTAGTTATATTCTTGTACATAGGAGCAGTATTATAGTAGTTATATTCTTGTACATAGGAGGCAGTATTATAGTAGTTATATTCTTGTACATAGGAGCAGTATTATAGTAGTTATATTCTTGTACATAGGGGGCAGTATTATAGTAGTTATATTCTTGTACATAGGGGGCAGTATTATAGTAGTTATATTCTTGTACATAGGGGCAGTATTATAGTAGTTATATTCTTGTACATAGGAGTAGTATTATAGTAGTTATATTCTTGTACATAGGAGCAGTATTATAGTAGTTATATTCTTGTACATAGGGGGCAGTATTATAGTAGTTATATTCTTGTACATAGGGGGCAGTATTATAGTAGTTATATTCTTGTACATAGGAGCAGTATTATAGTAGTTATATTCTTGTACATAGGAGGTAGTATTATAGTAGTTATATTCTTGTACATAGGGGGCAGTATTATAGTAGTTATATTCTTGTACATAGGGGCAGTATTATAGTAGTTATATTCTTGTACATAGGAGCAGTATTATAGTAGTTATATTCTTGTACATAGGAGCAGTATTATAGTAGTTATATTCTTGTACATAGGAGCAGTATTATAGTAGTTATATTCTTGTACATATAGGGCAGTATTATAGTAGTTATATTCTTGTACATAGGGGGCAGTATTATAGTAGTTATATTCTTGTACATAGGGGGCAGTATTATAGTAGCTATATTCTTGTACATAGGAGCAGTATTATAGTAGTTATATTCTTGTACATAGGAGCAGTATTATAGTAGTTATATTCTTGTACATAGGAGGTAGTATTATAGTAGTTATATTCTTGTACATAGGGGGCAGTATTATAGTAGTTATATTCTTGTACATAGGGGACAGTATTATAGTAGTTATATTCTTGTACATAGGAGCAGTATTATAGTAGTTATATTCATGTACATAGGAGCAGTATTATAGTAGTTATATTCTTGTACATAGGAGCAGTATTATAGTAGTTATATTCTTGTACATAGGGGACAGTATTATAGTAGTTATATTCTTGTACATAGGGGACAGTATTATAGTAGTTATATTCTTGTACATAGGAGCAGTATTATAGTAGTTATATTCATGTACATAGGAGCAGTATTATAGTAGTTATATTCTTGTACATAGGAGCAGTATTATAGTAGTTATATTCTTGTACATAGGAGTAGTATTATAGTAGTTATATTCTTGTACATAGGAGCAGTATTATAGTAGTTATATTCTTGTACATAGGGGGCAGTATTATAGTAGTTATATTCTTGTACATAGGGGGCAGTATTATAGTAGCTATATTCTTGTACATAGGAGCAGTATTATAGTAGTTATATTCTTGTACATAGGGGCAGTATTATAGTAGTTATATTCTTGTACATAGGAGGTAGTATTATAGTAGTTATATTCTTGTACATAGGAGGCAGTATTATAGTAGTTATATTCTTGTACATAGGGGGCAGTATTATAGTAGTTATATTCTTGTACATAGGAGCAGTATTATAGTAGTTATATTCTTGTACATAGGAGCAGTATTATAGTAGTTATATTCTTGTACATAGGAGCAGTATTATAGTAGTTATATTCTTGTACATAGGGGGCAGTATTATAGTAGTTATATTCTTGTACATAGGGGGCAGTATTATAGTAGCTATATTCTTGTACATAGGAGCAGTATTATAGTAGTTATATTCTTGTACATAGGGGGCAGTATTATAGTAGTTATATTCTTGTACATAGGAGCAGTATTATAGTAGTTATATTCTTGTACATAGGAGCAGTATTATAGTAGTTATATTCTTGTACATAGGAGGCAGTATTATAGTAGTTATATTCTTGTACATAGGGGCAGTATTATAGTAGTTATAATGATTTGATGATGGGTATACTACAACTACAGTAATTCTGCTCCTTGTATGTGACACTTCTTTCTTAGACATCTCCTCGGCCTCTCTCTATGTGATAAATCCATGTAATGAGGCCGCTGAAGGATCCTGATCACGTGTTCTTACTATTCTTGCAGTATCAACATGTCAGTCTGGTCTCAGGGGTACATTTGATCCTTAACAGACAAGCTGTAGAAATCCTCGACCTCAGATTGTTCCCTGAAGTTTCTGTGTAATGAAGTTGGACAGGCTGTGTGTTGCGCCCTGACATGCTGTACGGCTCTGTCTCTTCTTCTCCAGTCCCTCAGCGGCAGTCGGCTCCTTCATGTCACAGACAGCTCTTGCTGAGCTCCTGCGATGCTTTATGTGTCATGTTGAATCTGGGATCCCGGTGTCTGAGCCGGTAAAGAAGCCGCTGATGATGGAATAGAACAGGACATGTGAAGGAGCGGCGCTGTCAGCCGGGGGCCCCGTACTAACATAGTGATCTGTCAGGGCCGCTCATACACAACACATGTTGCTCTCATCAGTCTCATTCCATCTGAACCTCCAAGAACCTGCTGAGGATACTTCAAGGGGCGTGAGATTTTTACGAAGGTCAAGCCCAAGGGCATCTAGATTGTAATAAAAGTGAATCCGTCTCAAATACTTCACGTCACTATTTTCAGATGTAGATCCCAGATTTATATCCATATGAAATGTAACAAGTGGACATAACAGCCAGCCAATGAAGAGAATGAGGGGGTCACAGCGCCTCACAGTGGTGTATGGTGTTTGTGACCGGGCCCCCTAACTGGGGGAAGGCCACAGAGCCCACTTACCATTGACAGTGACTGGACCAAGACACTCCTCAAAGGCTCTGCCTGATCATAGAGAGTACTGTGCAGCCATAGAATCAGCCTCACAATCCTCTCTATCCCCTCCCCTACTTCTTCTATATCTTCTAATTCTTATCTATCTATCTATCTATCTATCTATCTTATATCTATTTTATTCTTTCTATCTAGGCCCATTAGGTAGTATAGGCCAATGGGCACACAATTTTTAAAGTTATGCCTCAGTTTTTTCCACAAAATTCAGCAGCTATTGGCCACCCCAAGCTTACTATGTTACTTTGTTTCAGCTTGGCCTAAAGATTTTCAATCCTTGTAATGTTGCAAGTTTTATTTAAAGGCGCCTATAGAGCTAGACTATTCAATTACAAGTGTGATATCCCTTAAAACCCATTGTCTCCTCTTTGTGTATAGCTGGTCGCTGTGTGGGCTGGTGGGGGCGCTGTTACTCTCATTGTCTCCTCTTTGTGTATAGCTGGTCGCTGTGTGGGCTGGTGAGGGCGCTGTTACTCTCATTGCCTCCTCTTTGTGTATAGCTGGTCACTGTGCGGGCTGGTGGGGGTGCTGTTACTCTCTTTGCCTCCTCTTTGTGTATAGCTGATCGCTGTGTGGGCTGGTGGGGGCGCTGTTGCTCTCATTGTCTCCTCTATGTGTATAGCTGGTCGCTGTGTGTGCTGGTGGGGGCGCTGTTGCTCTCATTGTCTCCTCTATGTGTTTAGCTGATCGCTGTGTGGGCTGGTGCGGGCGCTGTTGCTCTCATTGTCTCCTCTATGTGTATAGCTGGTCGCTGTGTGGGCTGGTGGGGGCGCTGTTACTCTCATTGTCTCCTCTTTGTGTATAGCTGGTCGCTGTGTGGGCTGGTGGGGGCGCTGTTACTCTCATTGTCTCCTCTTTGTGTATAGCTGGTCGCTGTGTGGGCTGGTGGGGGCGCTGTTACTCTCATTGTCTCCTCTTTGTGTATAGCTGGTTGCTGTGTGGGCTGGTGGGGGCGCTGTTACTCTCATTGTCTCCTCTTTGTGTATAGCTGGTCGCTGTGTGGGCGGGTGGGGGCGCTGTTACTCTCATTGTCTCCTCTTTGTGTATAGCTGGTCGCTGTGTGGGCTGGTGGGGGCACTGTTACTCTCATTGTCTCCTCTTTGTGTATAGCTGGTTGCTGTGTGGGCTGGTGGGGGCGCTGTTACTCTCATTGTCTCCTGTATGTGTATAGCTGGTTGCTGTGTGGGCTAGTGGGGGTGCTGTTACTCTCATTGTCTCCTGTATGTGTATAGCTTGTCGCTATGTGGGCTGGTGGGGGCGCTGTTACTCTCATTGCCTCCTCTTTGTGTATAGCTGGTCGCTGTGTGGGCTGGTGGGGGCGCTGTTACTCTCATTGCCTCCTCTTTGTGTATAGCTGATCGCTGTGTGGGCTGGTGGGGGCGCTGTTGCTCTCATTATTGTCTCCTCTATGTGTATAGCTGGTCGCTGTGTGTGCTGGTGGGGGCTCTGTTACTCTCATTGTCTCCTCTATGTGTATAGCTGGTCGCTGTGTGGGCTGGTGGGGGCGCTGTTACTCTCATTGTCTCCTCTTTGTGTATAGCTGGTCGCTGTGTGGGCTGGTGGGGGCGCTGTTACTCTCATTATTGTCTCCTCTTTTGTATAGCTGGTCGCTGTGTGGGCTGGTGGGGGCGCTGTTACTCTCATTGCCTCCTCTTTGTGTATGGCTGATCGCTGTGTGGGCTGGTGGGGGCGCTGTTGCTCTCATTATTGTCTCCTCTATGTGTATAGCTGGTCGCTGTGTGTGCTGGTGGGGGCGCTGTTACTCTCATTGTCTCCTCTATGTGTATAGCTGGTCGCTGTGTGGGCTGGTGGGGGCGCTGTTACTCTCATTGTCTCCTGTATGTGTATAACTGGTCGCTGTGTGTGCTGGTGGGGGCGCTGTTACTCTCATTGTCTCCTCTTTGTGTATAGCTGGTCGCTGTGTGGGCTGGTGGGGGCGCTGTTGCTCTCATTATTGTCTCATTGTCCCCTGGCTGATAATTTATAACAATAGAATCACATTAGTGCTCGCAGCGAGTCCGCGGTGTCTTGTATAGAATTATACAGGAGAATATTCTGCACTGATACAATACTCAGCTTGCTATGACACAGGCCGCGCCGCTAATCAGGTGACTGTATCGCTCGTAATTGTGGAGCGTTTCGCCGCCATCGTCTTATCGCTTGCACAAAACCTCCCAGTAGAGTTTGAAACTTGAAAATGGATTTTTTTTGCATTTGTCGGCGCAGCTGAGAGATGGAATATTAAGTAAGTGACAGGTGGGGGCGCTAATACGTGACAGTGATATCAGCGTCGCCCTCCGATGATAAAGTGTTCTATATCCCTCTCACATTGTGTGATATTCTGTATATGGATCCTAGGAGGAGGATGTCATGTGGGATTGGTGGATATTCAGGGTTTCAGACACTTTAAAGGAACTCTTTCAGGTGAATGACTCCTCGGGGTCGGAGTCTCTTATTAATGGCCTCTCATTGAGCCTTGTCAGCCAATCAGGAGCCGGAGATGACCCAAGAGATATTCCCTAGGGAAGCTGCATTTCCTGCTTTGCCCACTAGGCGGAGGAGCTCATCATCATGAGTCTTTTACGCAGCAGAGGTGACTTAGTGATTGGTGGGGCACAAATGGGGGCAATAAATTACATAATAGCGTCCCCAAGTGTCAGGCATGATTTGTAGCCTCAGGGGTACATGCTGAAAACTGATGCCCTAATATATTAAGGTTCTGTCCTAGTAATGGACGCCCCACCATAGTGCCCTGCTGTCAGTGTAGCTGATGCTTTTCTGTCCATTAGCTTACTGTATACTCCAATCACATCTAGAGCTGCATTCAGATTCCTACTTATTACAATGCAATTTTCTACAAATATTACGTCTTCTGTAGTGCCCCCCCAACTAGATGTGTTCTGTACAGACACTGGACCAGCAGGGGGCAGTAGAGATATTTGGTGACTAATTGGAAACCAGAACATTTGAATGCAACTTTAGGTGTGATTAGAGTATAAAACATAACAGAATAGTGATCGCAGCTCTGCAATATAAAACATGAAGCAGCAGTAGGATTATGAGTGCAGCTCTAGTTGCAACTAGAGAATATGCCAAATGCATTATAGTACAGAACATAATATTGGTGCAGATGTAGGTCAGCTCGGGGTGATGGAAGGAACCAAACTGCTTTGGATGTGACTGGAGTAGAACACATGATATAACAGGAGAATTGTGAGTGCAGTTGTGCTTGAAATATAAAATCTGAGGTTAAGAGTAGAATGAGCACAGCTCTCGTTGTGACTAGAGTATAAGACAAATACCTTTTATTATAGAACGTAATATGGGTGTACATGTAGGTCAGCCAGGAGGTGATGGAAGGAACCAAGATGCATTGGATGTAACTGGAGTATAAGACATCATATAGTAGTAGACTAGTGAGTGCAGCTCTCGTTGTGACTAGAGTATAAGACAAATACCTTTTATTATAGAACGTAATATGGGTGTACATGTAGGTCAGCCAGGAGGTGATGGAAGGAACCAAGATGCATTGGATGTAACTGGAGTATAAGACATCATATAGTAGTAGACTAGTGAGTGCAGCTCTCGTTGTGACTAGAGTATAAGACAAATACCTTTTATTATAGAACGTAATATGGGTGTACATGTAGGTCAGCCAGGAGGTGATGGAAGGAACCAAGATGCATTGGATGTAACTGGAGTATAAGACATCATATAGTAGTAGACTAGTGAGTGCAGCTCTCGTTGTGACTAGAGTATAAGACAAATACCTTTTATTATAGAACGTAATATGGGTGTACATGTAGGTCAGCCAGGAGGTGATGGAAGGAACCAAGATGCATTGGATGTAACTGGAGTATAAGACATCATATAGTAGTAGACTAGTGAGTGCAGCTCTCGTTGTGACTAGAGTATAAGACAAATACCTTTTATTATAGAACGTAATATGGGTGTACATGTAGGTCAGCCAGGAGGTGATGGAAGGAACCAAGATGCATTGGATGTAACTGGAGTATAAGACATCATATAATAGTAGACTAGTGAGTGCAGCTCTCGTTGTGACTAGAGTATAAGACAAATACCTTTTATTATAGAGCGTAACATAGGTGTACTTGTAGGTCAGCCACGAGGTGATGGAAGGAACCGAGATGCATTGGATTTGACTGGAGTATAAGACATCATATAGTAGTAGTGAGTGCAGCTCTCGTTGTGACTAGGGTATAAGACAAATGCCTTGTATTATGGAGCAGAGTGTTTGTGTAGATGTAGGTCAGCCAGGAGGTGTTGTAAAGGACCGGGGCCGTGACTTTGTCTTATTTCTGCAGCTCTAATAAGGCCGGATCTGTCTGCCGAGCGATTGAAGAAGAAAGACTCGCAGGACGCCACTCGGTGTAAATAGAAAACAGGACGCGGCGTCTCTTGTCGTCTTTGTCTCCTCTCAGAAGCGAGTGCAGATCATTAGCGCCGTGTCCACACTGTACGCGCCCTCGGTGACATCCTTGTTTTCCGCGCCGTGTCATCTGGCGGGCTCCCAGATATAATTGGTGCCTCTGAATTTCTGCAGAAGAGCAGCGGCGCGGGCAGGACACGACTCTGGCTGCAGCTCGACCTTTGCTACAGCAGAGTAATCCGCAGTCACCGTCATCTGCTGTCCACGGCTGTCATCGCTGCCACTGGGTCCGGCTTGTCATCCCGACTTATCTGGAACAAGATGACGCTGCCATCTCCAGGGTTCAGGGCGCACCAAAAATCTGGTGCGGAGTTTATTGCAGATTTTATTTTGGATTTTGTTACAAATTTTGTTGCAAACTTTATTGCAGATTTTTTTTTTCTCATTTCCAGCTGTTCGTTACAAAGGTTAAAATTTGTAGTGAAAAATACGGCACGAAAAGTAAATTTCTGACCATGTGGATGAGGTTTGTTCAGATCTCATTCACTTTGTGGCTAACCTAATAACATTGCTGGTTTTCTGCCCACAAATAAGGATGGAAATCCTTAGTGTTTCTTTTGTATGTGAACTGAGTCTTATTGCAGCCTATTGTGAAATCTTGACACAATGAAGTACAGAGAATGACCCTCATAGTGAGCTGATGGTGCTGAGGGCAGCTCTGGGGGAGGGGGGTGCCTCGTATTCATCGTAGACAGGTCGATGGCCATTGAACATTATGGATTTGGTACTTGAGCTTTCTATGTGGATTCAGCCCCAACGGCGCCCCCAATAGGCAAGAGTTGGGGAGATCACCCAAGCTATTAGTTCACAACCACAGTAACGTATGCGTTCTACAACTTGCCACAGCCCTTGGCACTTCCAACCTGGGGTCATGGCTTCCTAAGCCAAGGAGGTGGGGATGGGGTGATATATTCTGGCTGTATCTCCTGCCTTCACCAATAGGGGGGGGGGTCTACAACA
Organism: Leptodactylus fallax; assembly: GCA_947044405.1. Taxonomy (NCBI): domain Eukaryota; kingdom Metazoa; phylum Chordata; class Amphibia; order Anura; family Leptodactylidae; genus Leptodactylus; species Leptodactylus fallax. Next base: position 25,770 of record CAMRHE010001389.1, on the reverse strand, counting down.
TTACACAGACAGTGGAACTATTAATCGGGGGTTATTGGTAGTGGGGAGGGTTTTAATAAGGGGCAGGAGGGAGGGATCTCCTTCTCATGTTATAAGAATCATCAAGATCTTCTACTGGTGACCCCAGCGAAGACATTGCCGACCAGTTGACCTCCATAGACTTTGCTGGTTGACCATGTTGTGTTCCTGGTCTCCTTTCACCCCACATACTGTTATTTCCAAGAACCAGGAGTAATTTTGGGCAACTCCAAGATGATGCCATGGCCCCCAATTTTAGATATACCCCATGGTCTGCAAAATGAACACCAGTTGACCTCCATCGACTTTACCAGTGGACCATGTTTGGTTTTGGTCTTCAGTACTTACAAGAACATGTTCATGGAGCACCCTAAGCACCCCCTGTTGTCTCCATCTTTGGCTATACCTCCATGGTCTGCAAAGTGAAGTTTCACGCAAGCACATAGAAGTCAATGGACTGCCATATTATAGGGATGGTTGCTCATTGCACTGGCCTCATATTTTGGTGGGCTCTCATAATATCCCCCTCTTTATGATCTCCATTACCCTTGTAGACCATAGCGGTGGCATAAAGTAGACAGCCCCATTAAATGCATGGGCAATGTGTGCCGCTCATCATGGCGGCCCTATTCTGCAGATACAGTATTTCCTTGGTTCCCCTGATTACTGTAGATTTATGGGCTCGAGGCTCCTAATAAAACATAATATGTACATGTATAAAAAGCACTTAGAGCGAGGAGGGAGAGCGTCCACGGCCATGGAGGCCGCCTATTCTGTGCGCGGTGCTGCGGTGGCGTACGGAGTGCGGAGGAGGCGAATGAGAAGGTGGAATCTGTAAGTACAGACATCGCGGCTCTAACCTTCCGGATATACGTCGGGTTTTTTTTTCTAACTTTTACAGAACATAAACTCCTTCAATCTGCGTCGCCGCTAATGGAGGAGACCGGTGACTAACTGGTTGCTATAGCGATGAATTCTAAAGCTTCCACCGAACCTGAGGGGAAAATAATAGATTTACTGGTCCGATATCTCCCAGATTATTCTGCGCAAAGTCGCTGATCCAAAAATAAGCCGGCGGAGGCGTTGGGGAGTTTTGGAGTGAACTTTTTTGAAGAGGATTGGAGGAAGATCCAGTGTCTGCGGTAATATCGACCGCCATACCGCGCAGGATCAGTCACCATGTTACACAGAGCTCCGCAGCCGCATACCACAGCTTGTGCTTTATTCTTCATATCTAAGATCTCTGCTTGTTGTCAGTGACTGACAATATTCTTGTCAAGAGGCTGAAAAATCTCCCAGACCCTGCACTGAACATAGCTGAGAGTCTGCCCTGGCCAAGCTGAGGGTTTGTTACAATGTATTCAGCATAGACAATCCACCGGGAGCTGAACACAGGACTCCAGGCTGATACATTGTAGCAAATTATGAGGATAGGAGATGTATCTATATATGAGATGTTAATCTAAGCTAAATTCAGTTGTAACAAACCCTCAGCTGAGTAAAGATGTCCTTACAAATTCAGTAGCTGAGCATTCATTCAACAGCTATTCCTCCCAACCTGCCCTACAGAAGATGCTCTCAGACCCTTCTGCTCCCCTCTGTCCCTCTCCAAACCACTCTGCTCTAACCCCCACCCCGACCCCCTGTCCCTAGACCCCTCTCTCTTCCTCCAGACCCCTCTGCTCCCCTCCATCCCTCTCCAGACCACTCTGCTCTGTCCTACTCCAGTCCTGTCCCCAGAACACTCTCTCCCTTTGTCCTCCTCCAGACCGCTCTCACCTCCCTCAAGACCTCTCTGTCCCCTTTCTCCATACCCCTATCTCCTCCCTCCATACCCCTATCTCCTCCCTCCAGACCGCTATCTCCCCTTCCTCCAGACCCCTATCTCCCCTTCCTCCAGACCCCTATCTCCCCTTCCTCCAGACCGCTATCTCCCCTTCCTCCAGACCCCTATCTCCCCTTCCTCCAGACCGCTATCTCCCATTCCTCCAGACCGCTATCTCCCATTCCTCCAGACCGCTATCTCCCATTCCTCCAGACCGCTATCTCCCATTCCTCCAGACCCCTATCTCCCCTTCCTCCAGACCGCTATCTCCCATTCCTCCAGACCGCTATCTCCCATTCCTCCAGACCGCTATCTCCCCTTCCTCCAGACCCCTATCTCCCCTTCCTCCAGACCCCTATCTCCCCTTCCTCCAGACCGCTATCTCCCATTCCTCCAGACCGCTATCTCCCATTCCTCCAGACCGCTATCTCCCATTCCTCCAGACCGCTATCTCCCATTCCTCCAGACCGCTATCTCCCATTCCTCCAGACCGCTATCTCCCATTCCTCCAGACCGCTATCTCCATTCCTCCAGACCGCTATCTCCCATTCCTCCAGACCGCTATCTCCCCTTCTTCCAGACCCCTATCTCTCATTCCTCCAGACCCCTCTCTCCCCTTCTTCCAGACCCCTCGCTCTCCTCCTCCAGACCCCTCTCTCTCCCTCCTCCAGACCCCTCTCTCTCCTCCTCCAGACCCCTATCTCCTCCTCCAGACCCCTCTGTCCCCCCTCCTACAGACCCTTATCTCCTCCTCCAGACCCCTATCTCCCCTTCTTCCAGACCCCTATCTCCCCTTCTTCCAGACCCCTCTCCCCTCCTCCAGACCCCTATCTCCTCCTCCAGACCCTTATCTCCTCCTCCAGACCCCTCTGTCCCCCCTCCTACAGACCCCTCTCCCCTCCTCCAGACCCCTCTCTCCTCCTTCAGACCCCTCTCTCCCCTTCCTCCAGACCCCTCTCTCCTCCTCCAGACCCCTCTCTCTCCTCCTCCAGACCCCTATCTCCTCCTCCAGACCCTTATCTCCTCCTCCAGACCCCTCTCTCTCCTCCTCCAGACCCCTCTCTCTCCTCCTCCAGACCCCTATCTCCTCCTCCAGACCCCTATCTCCCCTTCCTCCAGACCGCTATCTCCCATTCCTCCAGACCGCTATCTCCCATTCCTCCAGACCGCTATCTCCCATTCCTCCAGACCGCTATCTCCCATTCCTCCAGACCGCTATCTCCCCTTCCTCCAGACCCCTATCTCCCATTCCTCCAGACCGCTATCTCCCATTCCTCCAGACCGCTATCTCCCATTCCTCCAGACCGCTATCTCCCATTCCTCCAGACCGCTATCTCCCCTTCCTCTAGACCGCTATCTCCCATTCCTCCAGACCGCTATCTCCCATTCCTCCAGACCGCTATCTCCCATTCCTCCAGACCGCTATCTCTCATTCCTCCAGACCCCTCTCTCCCCTTCCTCCAGACCCCTCTCTCCTCCTCCAGACCGCTATCTCCCATTCCTCCAGACCGCTATCTCCATTCCTCCAGACCGCTATCTCCCATTCCTCCAGACCGCTATCTCCCCTTCTTCCAGACCCCTATCTCTCATTCCTCCAGACCCCTCTCTCCCCTTCTTCCAGACCCCTCGCTCTCCTCCTCCAGACCCCTCTCTCTCCTCCTCCAGACCCCTCTCTCTCCTCCTCCAGACCCCTATCTCCTCCTCCAGACCCCTCTGTCCCCCCTCCTACAGACCCTTATCTCCTCCTCCAGACCCCTATCTCCCCTTCTTCCAGACCCCTATCTCCCCTTCTTCCAGACCCCTCTCCCCTCCTCCAGACCCCTATCTCCTCCTCCAGACCCTTATCTCCTCCTCCAGACCCCTCTGTCCCCCCCTCCTACAGACCCCTCTCCCTTCCTCCAGACCCCTCTCTCCTCCTCCAGACCCCTATCTCCTCCTCCAGACCCTTATCTCCTCCTCCAGACCCCTCTCTCTCCTCCTCCAGACCCCTCTCTCTCCTCCTCCAGACCCCTATCTCCTCCTCCAGACCCCTCTGTCCCCCCTCCTACAGACCCTTATCTCCTCCTCCAGACCCTTATCTCCTCCTCCAGACCCCTCTCTCTCCTCCTCCAGACCCCTATCTCCCCTTCTTCCAGACCCCTATCTCCCCTTCTTCCAGACCCCTCTCCCCTCCTCCAGACCCCTCTGTCCCCCCTCCTACAGACCCCTCTCCCCTCCTCCAGACCCCTCTTTCCCCTTCCTCCAGACCCCTCTCTCCTCCTTCAGACCCCTCTCTCCCCTTCCTCCAGACCCCTCTCTCCTCCTCCAGACCTCTCTTTTCACACTCCAGACTCGTCTGTGACAATTGTATCCCATCAGTCCTCTCTGGCCTCCAGACTGATACATTAGAAATATCCCAACTCTAAACATTGGGGATCCAGTAACAGAAAGTAACTAATGTGCTAAAGGTGAAGTTGAAACAGTGCCACAGTGCCACATGGTTGAGTCTGGTATTGCAGTTCATCTCCATTTACACCAAGTTTTGAAGTTATTACTTATCAATGGGATGGAGAAAATTCATGCTGGGTGGGATCTCACCACTGGGACCCCTCTGATCCCAAGGTCATAGAGAATGAAGGGTGCATGCTTAGCCTACTGCTCCATCAGGACCAGAGAACAAGACTCCTGTTCTTCAGATCAGTGGGGTTCCAGCAGTCAGACCCCCACTGATCATGAAGTTATCCCCTATCCTATCAAGAGAGGATAAACCATCCCTTGAGCTGCAATACCAAACACAGCCCATGGGCAGGAGAGGCGCTGTTTCTTTTACAACTAAGCATGGCTTACCCTCCAGCTCTGGACAACCCCTTTGATATAAGGGTCTGCTCTACCTGCGGGGAAGCGGCTGTGGAGGTTTTAATGTCTTATTAAATCATTTCTTATTTCTTGGTGTCTTCAGGAAATAACGAAGACTTGTCAGCGACTAATCCCTTAATAAGCAGGAAATAAAAGGAGCGGTAAATAGGATAATCCTGTAATACACCGAGCAGGTAAATGCCGCGGTCAGTAACCCCTTCAGCTCAGGAGAGATGGTGGAGCGGCTGGGGGAGTAAGGGATCTGACTAGTAGTCAGTATGCTGCAGTACTGCAGGGGGACTAAAGGTGGCGATAAAGAACCACGTTTTATTGGCAGATGTAACTTCCTGTCAGCCATGTTTGCGCAAAGGAGGTTGCTTGGTTACAAATAATCTACAAGTCTGTGTGTATATGTACGTCTTATATCACCCTCTGGCTACTCCTCCTGGCAACCAATCAGAAAAGGGGGGGCTATTCTGTCCTTTTTAGAAAGAATTCTGAAACCCTACATTGACAGCAGGGTCATGGGCCGGGGTCTTATGCCCCTAGTCTCCTGGCACCACCAACCACCATGTGCCCCTTCCCTTCCACTAGTGCCCCATGGTACACCATAGCTGAGGGTTTGCTACAATGTAATGGTGGTGCAGAGACATAATTTGAAGTTCCTGGGCCCCAATGCAAAAATGTTGTAGAGAGGCCTTTGGGGCCCTTCTGTCTCCAGGGCCCGGTAGTCATTGCTACCGCCTCACCCCCTATACCTTCACCCCTTTAATAGTCCATATGGTTCCCATGAAGCCGCACTAAGCTTTCTCCTATCTTGATAGTTTGCTACAATGTATCAGTCTGAAGCCAAGGCTGTTGATCTCACAGAGGATTGTCAGTGCTGGACACCATTGTAACAAACCCACAGCTGTGAGAAGTTAAATCAAGACAAGTTTTAAGCCTTTGCGCGACAGCAAGCAGAGCTCTTAAAAATGGTCGCTTAGAAAATGGCTGCACATGGCGATTTCGTGGTCGTATTCCGCACGTGGTATCTTGTAGGAGACATCTGTATTCTGCACCTCCTCGCCAGGCGCCCTTTAAAAGGTTGAAATTGCAGCAATGTGTCCTCATCAGATACAACGCGTGTTCGGAGATGTTACATCGCCACGTCTCGCTCTAATTGGTGTTTATAGTCGGAAAGGTCAGGCCTGGCGTTCGGAGATACAAGTGTCCGGGCGCCAGGAGGGGAGCGCCAGGCCTGCCAGCTATACACACCTAAATGTTATTTTCATGAGCGGCGATCGCTGTTTACAGGACTGGACGCCGCGATTTGGAATATTTTATGTCTTTTCATCATGAAATGCGTCTGAATGATTTCCAGATGGAACGCTGCCACGTCGATGCCAGGGCGCACATCACAGACATCAGCGAAAACCGCGCGTGGCAGCAACAAATCGGCCTTTATGTCATTTGTATTGGAGATAAAAAGCGTCTGCTCTGCATATTAACAATCATTACGTGGACGCCAAGAACATATTAAGCCGGGTGTCAGCTTGGCATATGGCGCCATAACAGCCATCAATTGGCAAGAGCAGAAATTAGTGCGTGTGTCTACCCTGCCAGACTGGGGCATGGCAGCCGCCACTAGGGGGAACTATCCATCTATGTAATACTGTATGAATTTGTATTCAGTGAGCGCCCTCTAGTGGTGGCTGCAAGAAGCCAGAATTGTGTCATGTGAAGGACTCTGGGGGCACAAACTATGTGGGGCACATAGCAGGAATTGTACATACAGGGCACCACGCTGACAAGGCGCTGTGGCTAGTGTGGGACATGGCCTCTACTCGTGCTTGTGTTATGGCTGAGCCCTGGTGAATGCTCTCCATCACCTGTACTAGTATCCAGAAATCACAGCAAGTACCGAAGAAGTGTGTGCGAACAACATGTACAAGAACCAGGAAAAGGCAGAAACCTGTCAGTAAATACTTCAGTAGAAATGAGGAAACAGATACAAGTGACACCTCTAGGTGATGAAGATGTACTGCACCCTACAGGGGAAAAACAGTCATACAAAGAAGCAAAAAGTGTATATAACATAATAACACTGAGAAGCAGTACTGTGCAGTGCCCAGAGATATACAGGAGAAGAGAAGTGGTACTGTGCAGTGCCCATAGATATACAGGACAAGAGAAGTGGTACTGTGCAGTGCCCATAGATATACAGGAGTAGAGAAGCGGTACTGTGCAGTGCCCATAGATATACAGGACAAGAGAAGTGGTACTGTGCAGTGCCCATAGATATACAGGAGTAGAGAAGCGGTACTGTGCAGTGCCCATAGATATAAAGGAGTAGAGAAGCGGTACTGTGCAGTGCCCATAGATATACAGGACAAGAGAAGTGGTACTGTGCAGTGCCCATAGATATACAGGACAAGAGAAGTGGTACTGTGCAGTGCCCATAGATATACAGGAGAAGAGAAGCGGTACTGTGCAGTGCCCATAGATATACAGGAGAAGAAAAGCGGTACTGTGCAGTGCCCATAGATATACAGGACAAGAGAAGTGGTACTGTGCAGTGCCCATAGATATACAGGAGAAGAGAAGCGGTACTGTGCAGTGCCCATAGATATACAGGAGAAGAAAAGCGGTACTGTGCAGTGCCCATAGATATACAGGACAAGAGAAGTGGTACTGTGCAGTGCCCATAGATATAAAGGAGTAGAGAAGCGGTACTGTGCAGTGCCCATAGATATACAGGAGAAGAGAAGCGGTACTGTGCAGTGCCCATAGATATACAGGACAAGAGAAGTGGTACTGTGCATTGTCCATAGATATACAGGAGAAGAGAAGCGGTACTGTGCAGTGCCCATAGATATACAGGAGAAGAGAAGCGGTACTGTGCAGTGCCCATAGATATACAGGACAAGAGAAGCGGTACTGTGCAGTGCCCATAGATATACAGGACAAGAGAAGCAGTACTGTGCAGTGCCCATAGATATACAGGAGAAGAGAAGCGGTACTGTGCAGTGCCCATAGATATACAGGAGAAGAAAAGCGGTACTGTGCAGTGCCCATAGATATACAGGACAAGAGAAGTGGTACTGTGCAGTGCCCATAGATATAAAGGAGTAGAGAAGCGGTACTGTGCAGTGCCCATAGATATACAGGAGAAGAGAAGCGGTACTGTGCAGTGCCCATAGATATACAGGACAAGAGAAGTGGTACTGTGCATTGTCCATAGATATACAGGAGAAGAGAAGCGGTACTGTGCAGTGCCCATAGATATACAGGAGAAGAGAAGCGGTACTGTGCAGTGCCCATAGATATACAGGACAAGAGAAGCGGTACTGTGCAGTGCCCATAGATATACAGGACAAGAGAAGCAGTACTGTGCAGTGCCCATAGATATACAGGAGAAGAGAAGCGGTACTGTGCAGTGCCCATAGATATACAGGACAAGAGAAGTGGTACTGTGCATTGTCCATAGATATACAGGAGAAGAGAAGCGGTACTGTGCAGTGCCCATAGATATACAGGAGAAGAGAAGCGGTACTGTGCAGTGCCCATAGATATACAGGACAAGAGAAGCGGTACTGTGCAGTGCCCATAGATATACAGGACAAGAGAAGTGGTACTGTGCAGTTCCCATAGATATACAGGACAATAGAAGCAGTACTGTGCAGTGCCCATAGATATACAGGAGAAGAGAAGCGGTACTGTGCAGTGCCCATAGATATACAGAACAAGAGAAGTGGTACTGTGCAGTGGCTATACACACACATGTGGACAAAATTGTTGGTCCCTCCCTCGTTTAATGAAAGAAAAACCCACAATGGTCACAGAAATAACTTGAATATGACAAAACTGGAATTTGCCAAACTACATGTTGACAAGCCACAAAGCTTCTGGGAGAATGTCCTATGGACAGATGAGACAAAGGTCGAAATTTTTGGCAAGGCACATCAGCTCTATGTTCACAGACGGAAAAATGAAGCCTATCTTGAAAAGAACACTGTCCCTACTGTGACACATGGAGGAGGCTCTGTTATGTTCTGGGGCTGCTTTGCTGCATCTGGCACAGGGTGTCTTGAATCTGTGCAGGGTACAATGAAATCTCAAGACTATCAAGGGATTCTAGAGAGAAATGTGCTGCCCAGTGTCAGAAAGCTTGGTCTCAGTCGCAGGTCATGGGTCTTGCAACAGGATAATGACCCAAAACACACAGCTAAAAACACCCAAGAATGGCTAAGAGGAAAACATTGGACTATTCTGAAGTGGCCTTCTATGAGCCCGGACCTAAATCCTATTGAGCATCTTTGGAAGCAGCTGAAACATGCCGTCTGGAAAAGGCACCCTTCACACCCGAGACAACTGGAGCAGTTTGCTCATGAGGAGCGGCCAAAATCCCTGCTGAGAGGTGCAGAAGTCTCATTGACAGTTACAGGAATCGTTTGATTGCAGGGATTGCCTCAAAAGGTTGTGCAACTAAATATTAAGTTAAGGGAACCATCATTTCTGTCCAGGCCTGTTTCATGAGTTTTCTTTTTTTTTAAATTCTGTTGAAGCCTGGTTGGAAAGCAATGTCTGACTTTCATTTGTTCATTTTCATAGAATTTTTATATATTATTACTTTTGTCAGATTCAAGTTATTTCTGTGACCATTGTGGGGTTTTCTTTCATTAAACGAGGGAGGGAACAACAATTTTGTCCACGTGTGTATATATAGTATACAGTGCAGTGCTGTGTGTGTGTATGTGTGTGTATATATACAGTGCTGGCCAAAAGTATTGGCACCCCTGCAATTCTGTCAGATAATACTCAATTTCTTCCAGAAAATGATTGCAATCACAAATGCTTTGGTAATAATATCTTCATTTAATTTGTCTTCAATGGAAAACCACAAAAAGAATTGTCAAAAAGCCAAATTGGATATAATTTCACACCAAACATAAAAAAGGAGGTGGACAAAAGTATTGGAACCCTTTGAAAAATCATGTGATGCTTCTCTAATTTGTGTAATTAACAGCACCTGTTACTTACCTGTGGCACATAACAGGTGGTGGCAATAACTAAATCACACTTGCAGCCAGTTGAAATGGATTAAAGTTGACTCAACCTCTGTCCTGTGTCCTTGTGTGTACCACATTGAGCATGGAGAAAAGAAAGAAGACCAAAGAACTGTCTGAGGACTTGAGAAGCAAAATTGTGAGGAAGCATGAGCAATCTCAAGGCTACAAGTCCATCTCCAAAGACCTGAATGTTCCTGTGTCTACCGTGTGCAGTGTCATCAAGAAGTGTAAAGCCCATGGCACTGTGGTTAACCTCCCTAGATGTGGACGGAAAAGAAAAATTGACGAGAGATTTCAACGAAAGATTGTGCGGATGGTGGCTAAAGAACCTCGACTAACATCCAAACAAGTTCTAGCTGCCCTGCAGTCCGAGGGTACAACAGTGTCAGCCCGTACTATCCGTCGGCGTCTGAATGAAAAGGGACTCTATGGTAGGATACCCAGGAAGACCCCACTTCTGACCCAGAGACAGAAAAAAGCCAAAACTTACCTGAGAAAGCCAAAAACTTTTTGGAAGAATGTTCTCTGGTCAGATGAGACAAAAGTAGAGCTTTTTGGGAAAAGGCATCAACATAGAGTTTACAGGAAAAAAAAGAGGCCTTCAAAGAAAAGAACACGGTCCCTACAGTCAGACATGGCGGAGGTTCTCTGATGTTTTGGGGTTGCTTTGCTGCCTCTGGCACTGGACTGCTTGACCGTGTGCATGGCATTATGAAGTCTGCAGCATAATGTAGGGCCCAGTGTGAGAAAGCTGGGTCTCCCTCAGAGGTCATGGGTCTTCCAGCAGGACAATGACCCAAAACACACTTCAAAAAGCACTAGAAAATGGTTTGAGAGAAAGCACTGGAGACTTGTAAAGTGGCAGCAATGAGTCCAGACCTGAATCCCATAGAACACCCAAGGAGAGATCTCACAATGGCAGTTTGGAGAAGGCGCCTTCACATCTCAGGGACCTGGAGAAATTCCAGCAGAGCATTGTAAGAAACTCATTGATGGTTACCGGAAGCGGTTGTTCGCAGTTATTTTGTCTAAAGGTTGTGCTACCAAGTATTAGGCTGAGGGTGCCAATACTTTTGTCCGGCCCATTTTTGGAGTTTTGTGTAAAATGATCAATGATTTGACTTTGTTTTCATTCTCTTTTGTGTTTTTTCATTGCAAGCAAAATAAATGAAGATATTATTACCAAAGCATTTGTGATTGCAATCATTTTCTGGAAGAAATTGTGTATTATCTGACAGAATTGCAGGGGTGCCAATACTTTTGGCCAGCGCTGTATGTATATATATATATACAGTATATAGATTTACAGGAGAAGAGAAGTAGTACTGTGCAGTGCCCACAGATTTTTATTTAAGTGTTGAAAACCAGGCATCATTTTTCTTCCACTTCACATTTATCTGATACTTTGTGTTGGCTATCACTGAAAATCTCAAGAAAATACATTTAGGTTTGTGGTTGTGACAAAATGTGACAAAGTACAAGGGGTGTGAAGACTTTTCCAAGCCACTGTATATATATATATAGGAGAAGAGAACTGTGCAGTGCCCATATATATACAGTATAAGAGCAGAACAACACGCTCGCCCCATCACACCCCAAAATTATCTACACAGCATACAATCTTAATAACATTATAGAGCTCAGCTACAGATGACATGATGATATATGTGGGGTAGACGGCTTGTTCCGTGTTTAGACAGGTTCTTCAGTGTCTATAAATACAGAATAAGAACTAGGCGGCGTGCGGGCGATCACTGGGCATCGGTGACAGCGCTGTGTATATTGTGGTGTCGCAGACGCTCTTAATTCACAGTCACTGAATGGAATTGATTTCTTAGAAGAACATATTGTGTATAAGGAGTCTGATTTATGTGATAGATGAGAAGAAGCAGAAACCGCTCCACATGTGCTCAGGAGAGACATCATCTGTTATGTGAGTGATCGGGGTCCAGAGCTCCTCCTGTGCTGCACCTGAGAGTGGTCACATGTCATCACCCCAAAAGCTAACAGCACCCCACAGAGACCTCCAAATAACCTGCAAGTAGTTATATTCTTGTACATAGGGGCAGTATTATAGTAGTTATATTCTTGTACATAGGAGCAGTATTATAGTAGTTATATTCTTGTACATAGGAGCAGTATTATAGTAGTTATATTCTTGTACATAGGAGCAGTATTATAGTAGTTATATTCTTGTACATAGGGGCAGTATTATAGTAGTTATATTCTTGTACATAGGGGGCAGTATTATAGTAGTTATATTCTTGTACATAGGGGCAGTATTATAGTAGTTATATTCTTGTACATAGGAGCAGTATTATAGTAGTTATATTCTTGTACATAGGAGTATTATAGTAGTTATATTCTTGTACAAAGGAGCAGTATTATAGTAGTTATATTCTTGTACAAAGGGGCAGTATTATAGTAGTTATATTCTTGTACATAGGAGCAGTATTATAGTAGTTATATTCTTGTACATAGGAGTAGTATTATAGTAGTTATATTCTTGTACATAGGAGGTAGTATTATAGTAGTTATATTCTTGTACATAGGAGTAGTATTATAGTAGTTATATTCTTGTACATAGGAGTAGTATTATAATAGTTATATTCTTGTACATAGGAGGTAGTATTATAGTAGTTATATTCTTGTACATAGGAGCAGTATTATAGTAGTTATATTCTTGTACATAGGGGCAGTATTATAGTAGTTATATTCTTGTACATAGGGGCAGTATTATAGTAGTTATATTCTTGTACATAGGAGTATTATAGTAGTTATATTCTTGTACATAGGAGTAGTATTATAGTAGTTATATTCTTGTACAAAGGGGCAGTATTATAGTAGTTATATTCTTGTACATAGGAGGTAGTATTATAGTAGTTATATTCTTGTACATAGGAGTAGTATTATAATAGTTATATTCTTGTACATAGGAGGTAGTATTATAGTAGTATATTCTTGTACATAGGAGCAGTATTATAGTAGTTATATTCTTGTACATAGGGGCAGTATTATAGTAGTTATATTCTTGTACATAGGAGGTAGTATTATAGTAGTTATATTCTTGTACATAGGAGCAGTATTATAGTAGTTATATTCTTGTACATAGGAGCAGTATTATAGTAGTTATATTCTTGTACATAGGAGCAGTATTATAGTAGTTATATTCTTGTACATAGGAGCAGTATTATAGTAGTTATATTCTTGTACATAGGAGCAGTATTATAGTAGTTATATTCTTGTACATAGGGCGCAGTATTATAGTAGTTATATTCTTGTACATAGGAGCAGTATTATAGTAGTTATATTCTTGTACATAGGGGCAGTATTATAGTAGTTATATTCTTGTACATTGGGGGCAGTATTATAGTAGTTATATTCTTGTACATAGGAGCAGTATTATAGTAGTTATATTCTTGTACATAGGAGCAGTATTATAGTAGTTATATTCTTGTACATAGGGGCAGTATTATAGTAGTTATATTCTTGTACATATCGGGCAGTATTATAGTAGTTATATTCTTGTACATAGGAGCAGTATTATAGTAGTTATATTCTTGTACATAGGAGTAGTATTATAGTAGTTATATTCTTGTACATACGGGGCAGTATTATAGTAGTTATATTCTTGTACATAGGAGGTAGTATTATAGTAGTTATATTCTTGTACATAGGAGCAGTATTATAGTAGTTATATTCTTGTACATAGGAGTAGTATTATAGTAGTTATATTCTTGTACATAGGAGCAGTATTATAGTAGTTATATTCTTATACATAGGAGGTAGTATTATAGTAGTTATATTCTTGTACATAGGAGTAGTATTATAGTAGTTATATTCTTGTACATAGGGGCAGTATTATAGTAGTTATATTCTTGTACATAGGAGCAGTATTATAGTAGTTATATTCTTGTACATAGGAGCAGTATTATAGTAGTTATATTCTTGTACATAGGAGGCAGTATTATAGTAGTTATATTCTTGTACATAGGAGGTAGTATTATAGTAGTTATATTCTTGTACATAGGAGCAGTATTATAGTAGTTATATTCTTGTACATAGGAGGTAGTATTATAGTAGTTATATTCTTGTACATAGGAGCAGTATTATAGTAGTTATATTCTTGTACATAGGAGGTAGTATTATAGTAGTTATATTCTTGTACATAGGGGCAGTATTATAGTAGTTATATTCTTGTACATAGGAACAGTATTATAGTAGTTATATTCTTGTACATAGGAGCAGTATTATAGTAGTTATATTCTTGTATATAGGAGCAGTATTATAGTAGTTATATTCTTGTACATAGGAGTAGTATTATAGTAGTTATATTCTTGTATATAGGAGGTAGTATTATAGTAGTTATATTCTTGTACATAGGAGCAGTATTATAGTAGTTATATTCTTGTACATAGGAGCAGTATTATAGTAGTTATATTCTTGTACATAGGAGTAGTATTATAGTAGTTATATTCTTGTACATAGGGCGCAGTATTATAGTAGTTATATTCTTGTACATGGGGTAGTATTATAGTAGTTATATTCTTGTACATAGGAGCAGTATTATAGTAGTTATATTCTTGTACATAGGAGTAGTATTATAGTAGTTATATTCTTGTACTTAGGGGTAGTATTATAGTAGTTATATTCTTGTACATAGGGGACAGTATTATAGTAGTTATATTCTTGTACATAGGAGTAGTATTATAGTAGTTATATTCTTGTACATAGGAGCAGTATTATAGTAGTTATATTCTTGTACATAGGAGCAGTATTATAGTAGTTATATTCTTGTACATAGGAGCAGTATTATAGTAGTTATATTCTTGTACATAGGAGCAGTATTATAGTAGTTATATTCTTGTACATAGGGCGCAGTATTATAGTAGTTATATTCTTGTACATAGGAGCAGTATTATAGTAGTTATATTCTTGTACATAGGGGCAGTATTATAGTAGTTATATTCTTGTACATTGGGGGCAGTATTATAGTAGTTATATTCTTGTACATAGGAGCAGTATTATAGTAGTTATATTCTTGTACATAGGAGCAGTATTATAGTAGTTATATTCTTGTACATAGGGGCAGTATTATAGTAGTTATATTCTTGTACATATCGGGCAGTATTATAGTAGTTATATTCTTGTACATAGGAGCAGTATTATAGTAGTTATATTCTTGTACATAGGAGTAGTATTATAGTAGTTATATTCTTGTACATACGGGGCAGTATTATAGTAGTTATATTCTTGTACATAGGAGGTAGTATTATAGTAGTTATATTCTTGTACATAGGAGCAGTATTATAGTAGTTATATTCTTGTACATAGGAGTAGTATTATAGTAGTTATATTCTTGTACATAGGAGCAGTATTATAGTAGTTATATTCTTATACATAGGAGGTAGTATTATAGTAGTTATATTCTTGTACATAGGAGTAGTATTATAGTAGTTATATTCTTGTACATAGGGGCAGTATTATAGTAGTTATATTCTTGTACATAGGAGCAGTATTATAGTAGTTATATTCTTGTACATAGGAGCAGTATTATAGTAGTTATATTCTTGTACATAGGAGGCAGTATTATAGTAGTTATATTCTTGTACATAGGAGGTAGTATTATAGTAGTTATATTCTTGTACATAGGAGCAGTATTATAGTAGTTATATTCTTGTACATAGGAGGTAGTATTATAGTAGTTATATTCTTGTACATAGGAGCAGTATTATAGTAGTTATATTCTTGTACATAGGAGGTAGTATTATAGTAGTTATATTCTTGTACATAGGGGCAGTATTATAGTAGTTATATTCTTGTACATAGGAACAGTATTATAGTAGTTATATTCTTGTACATAGGAGCAGTATTATAGTAGTTATATTCTTGTATATAGGAGCAGTATTATAGTAGTTATATTCTTGTACATAGGAGTAGTATTATAGTAGTTATATTCTTGTATATAGGAGGTAGTATTATAGTAGTTATATTCTTGTACATAGGAGCAGTATTATAGTAGTTATATTCTTGTACATAGGAGCAGTATTATAGTAGTTATATTCTTGTACATAGGAGTAGTATTATAGTAGTTATATTCTTGTACATAGGGCGCAGTATTATAGTAGTTATATTCTTGTACATGGGGTAGTATTATAGTAGTTATATTCTTGTACATAGGAGCAGTATTATAGTAGTTATATTCTTGTACATAGGAGTAGTATTATAGTAGTTATATTCTTGTACTTAGGGGTAGTATTATAGTAGTTATATTCTTGTACATAGCAGTATTATAGTAGTTATATTCTTGTACATAGGAGCAGTATTATAGTAGTTATATCCTTGTACATAGGAGCAGTATTATAGTAGTTATATTCTTGTACATAGGAGCAGTATTATAGCAGTTATATTCTTGTACATAGGAGGCAGTATTATAGTAGTTATATTCTTGTACATAGGGGCAGTATTATTGCAGGTATATTCTTCTACATATGGGGTAGTATTATAATAGATATTTGTTTTATTGATTTCTTATCTATACATTTTTGAAGTTATTTCTTCGTCTTCCTCTGGTTTCCTTCACTGTAAATAATCCTCGCACACGTCTCGCCATCACATTGTAGAGATGATTAAACATCATTTTGTTTCCGCCATTAAGCAGGGATCAGGGAATGAACAAGCTGTGGTGCTAAACAGTTCACACCTGGCTCTCATTCTGTAGTCTCCACAATATATCAGCGGTAGCGCCAGACACTGTAATATTTAATATGGCCATCGCCTATGTAAACTTTGCCGCTCCACTTGTAGTATTTAATGTCAGTGACAGATTTTATGAACTCGGAGACATTAACTCTATGAGATCACCGCCCTGTTACATAATAGACTGGGCCGGCTGTAATGGGAATGAAATCTCCCCCTCCTCGCCGCCAACTCCATGAGTTAAACCGCTATATATCATTGGCGCTGAACTCGCTGCAGCATTAGTCTGGATTGGTGGAGATGCCGCTGTTTGTGTTATGTTTTTGTCTTCAGGACAACACTTCAGATTTTATTTGATATGTTTTTTTTATATAAATTTATTGTCCTTTATAGACTGTTTTACCTTGTTGGACCTTTCTGTAGACTTTGTCTTCAGAATATACAGAATGTACAATGTATTCTAAGCTCTGGATGTGACTGGAGTATAAGTCCAGCTCTGGATGTGATTGGAGTATAGGATGGTTATGGCCACTTCTCTCTCGGTTTCTTCGGGTTCCCACAATGTTCTGATCTCTGGTAACAGAAAAGCAGAATTGTGAATGCAGCTTTGGCTATAACTGGAGTAGAGGTCATTGTATACACTCAGGAATTGTCTTTAGTTGATAGTCTCCCAGCTTGTCATGAAATTTGGATTATACTCCAGACACATCCACAGCTGCCTTTTTTTGCAGAAGGTCTTTATGTGACTGGAGTAGAAAATATGGGAAGGGACAGAATTATGAATTCAGCTCTGGATGTTCTTGACGTCTACAACATTATGTAAGCGACTATATGGGCTTATATGGACTATAAATTATGATACACTAGTATTATGAATGCAGCTTTGGATGTGACTGCAGCATAAGACATGATGTAATAGCAAATTGTGACTGAAAATTTTGATGTTACCGGTGTAATGGCAAAATTGAGATTGCAGGTCTGGATGTGACTGGAGGATAGGATGATATGACACAAATGTGATGGCAGCTTTGCATGCGACTAAAGTATAAAACATGATGAATGACAGAATTGGGACTGTAGCTTTGCATGTGACTGGAGTAAAAGACATGATATAATAAAACCGTAACTGCAGCTGGGTATGTGAGTGGAGTATAAGACATGTAACAACAGAATTTTGCATGCAGCTCTGGATGTGACTAGAGCATATTAACTAATATCGCTGTAGATTAGCAGAAGATCAGAAAGTAAGAAAGCTGGGTGATGGCCACACTGGTAGTCGCCCAACCAGAAACAGATATAAGAATTGAATCAATAGCAGGTTTATGATGATATTTCCTCTGTAGTGCTTCTGGGCTGACCGTTGTCTTTACCTTAGGGATTCTGTTCTGCTCCGGAAGAGGATTGAATGCAGTGGACTGACCCCGTCCGAGCTCTTGGGCCAGCAGATGAGCAGTTTGGCAGCGCCGCTTCCCCCAGATAAACAAGGTGGGTACCTGACTGGCAGTGCCCGGGCCGCCTGGTGAAGCAGATCAGCCTGAGCGTCCTCCTGGCTGCAGGTGGGAGTGATAACAGCGAGGAATCGCTCACCCCACAATCCTGTAATCACAGAGTGAGCATTGTCCTCCGCCAGGATAATAACAATGATCAGAGCGGTTACTGACGTCTGTGCCGAGGACAGAATGAGAGACGGAGAGATTACGGGGCGGCCGCTCAGGCATTATTACATGGTGCTATCCGGTGGATTGACATCGGGTTTGTAGTACTTAAATAGCACACCATGTGGTCAGGAGGGGTATTACAAGTAACAATTATCAATCAATTCTATAAAACACACCATGTGGTAAGGAGGGGTATTACCGGTAACAATTATCAATTAATTCTATAACACACCATGTGGTCAGGAGGGGTATTACCGGTAACAATTATCAATAACTTCTACAACACAGCAGCACACCATGTGGTCAGGAGGGGTATTGCAAGTAACAATTATCAATAATTTCTATAACACAACAGCACACCATGTGGGCAGGAGGGGTGTTACAAGTAACAATTATCAATAATTTCTATAACACAGCAGCACATCATGTGGTGAGGAGGGGTATTGCAAGTAAAAATGATCAATAAATTCTACCACACAATAGCACAACATGTGGTCAGGAGGGGTATTACAAATAACTATTATAAATCAATTCTATAACACAAGAACACACCATGTGGTCAGGAGGGGCATTACAGATAACAATTATCAATAAATTCTACCATAATATAGCACACCATGTGGTCAGGAGGGTTATTACACATAAACATCAATAAATTCTACCACAGAGCAGCACACCATGTGGTCAGGAGGGGTATTACAGATAACAATTATCAATAAATTCTACCATAATATAGCACACCATGTGGTCAGGAGGGTTATTACACGTAAACATCAATAAATTCTACCACAGAGCAGCACACCATGTGGTCAGGAGGGCTATTACAAGTAAACATTAGCAATAATTTCTACCACAGAGCAGCACTCCATGTGGTCAGGAATAGTATTAAAGGTGAAAATTATCTGTGAATTGGACCACACAATTTATCAAGAAAAATGCCCCAGAATTCTAAGGTAAATTGTGCCAGAGAACTGTCTAACATGCTCAGCGACACATTTATCAACGGTTTTAGACACTTAAAGGAAATTTTTTTTAACCTGTGCGCAAAAAGGATGTGGGTCATCAAGAAAGGGGTGTGGCCTAACAAGAAAGGGACATGGCCTAGGGAGCAAAACCACGTGTCAAAGAAATTTTAAGCCACCTAATAAGTGGTTTTATGGTGCAGTGCAACGATATGACAGCTTTATCAAACAACAACAGACACTTTGATCAATCTGGTGCAGTTTAGGACTGTCTAAACGTTAGATACTATTAGTAAATCTTCCCGAGTGTGGTCAGACATGGTACTGCAAACAAATCACCAATAGTTTCTGGCATGTAGCAGCACACCATGTTGCCAAAGAGGGTATCAGAATAAGAACAAGAATAGTTTATTGCATGTAATAACAAACCTTGTGGTCAAGACTGACATTACAAATAAGTGTTGTCAATGAATTAGAACACAAAACAGGACACTGCATGGTCAGAGAGGAAATCACAAGAAAAGCATGAATAATTTATTACATCTAACAGCACACCCTGTGGTTAAGAGTGGTATTACAAATAAAAATTAGCACCACAGTGCATCATCTGGTGAAACATGGTACTACAGATGAATCTATAACAGCACACTGTGTGGTCAGACATGGTACAACAAGAGGAACTTCAATAGTTTTGCCATATAGCAGTATGCCATGAGATCAGATATGGTGCCATAAGCAGTCATTTCCACCACATATCTTCATAGTGTGATGTCAGACATAGCGGTATAAGCATCACGTTGTTGACATTTATAGACAATGACACTTAGCTCCACCTCTTCATAGGCTGGCTTTATCTAACACCAATCTTTTCTCTTTTATTACAGTGCTGATTCTGCCACTGATAGATCAAGAGAGTGGAAGAGTCGTCTGTGTAATATTGGTGAGTACAAGAATACTGTGCTGCTATAATATGTGTCATCTATAAAGAAAGTCACATATACAACCTGTAGTAACGATAGTAACTGCACTAGAGGTATACACAACTATATCACACTAAGGGCAACATGATAATAGTAATTATTATAGTAGTTATATTCTTCTATATACATAAAGATATAAAATTTTAATTTTTTGGTGAAGAATCAACAACAAGTGGGACACAATCGTGAAGTAGAACGAAATTTATTGGTTATTTTAAACTTTTGTAAAAAATAAAAAACTGAAAAGTGGGGCGTGCAATATTATTTGGCCCCCTTAAGTTAATACTTTGTAGCGCCACCTTTTGCTGCGATTACAGCTGCAGTCGCTTGAGGTATGTCTCTATCAGTTTTGCACATCGAGAGACTGAAATTCTTGCCCATTCTTCCTTGGAAAACAGCTGGAGCTCAGTGAGGTTGGATGGAGAGCGTTTGTGAACAGCAGTTTTCAGCTCTTTCCACAGATTCTCGATTGGATTCAGGTCTGGACTTTGACTTGGCCATTCTAACACCTGGATACGTTTATTTGTGAACCATTCCATTGTAGATGTTGCTTTATGTTTGGGATCATTGTCTTGTTGGAAGATAAATCTCCGTCCCAGTCTCAGGTCTTTTGCAGACTCCAACAGGTTTTCTTCCAGAATGGTCCTGTATTTGGCTCCATCCATCTTCCCATCAATTTTAACCATCTTCCCTGTCCCTGCTGAAGAAAAGCAGGCCCAAACCATGATGCTGCCCCCACCATGTGTGACAGTGGGGATGGTGTGTTCAGGGGGATGAGCTGTGTTGCTTTTACGCCAAACATATCGTTTTGCATTGTGACCAAAAAGTTGGATTTTGGTTTCATCTGAGCAGAGCACCTTCTTCCACATGTTTGGTGTCTCCCAGGTGGCTTTTTATGGATATCTTTGAGAAATGGCTTTCTTCTTGCCACTCTTCCATAAAGGCCAGATTTGTGCAGTGTACGACTGATTGTTGCCCTATGGACAGACTCTCCCACCTCAGCTGTAGATCTCTGCAGTTCATCCAGAGTGATCATGGGCCTCTTGGCTGCATCTCTGATCAGTCTTCTCCTTGTTTGAGATGAAAGTTTAGAGGGACGGCCGGGTCTTGGTAGATTTGCAGTGGTCTGTTACTCCTTCCATTTCAATATGATCGCTTGCACAGTGCTCCTTGGGATGTTTAAAGTTTGGGAAATCTTTTTGTATCCAAATCCGGCTTTAAACTTCTCCACAACAGTATCACGGACCTGCCTGGTGTGTTCCTTGGACTTCATGATGCTCTCTGCGCTTTAAACAGAACCCTGAGACTATCACAGAGCAGGTGCATTTATACGGAGACTGATTACACACAGGTGGATTATATGTATCATCATCAGTCATTTAGGACAACATTGGATCATTCAGAAATCCTCACTGAACTTCTGGAGTGAGTTTGCTGCACTGAAAGTAAAGGGACCGAATAATATTGCACGCCCCACTTTTCAGTTTTTTATTTTTTACAAAAGTTTAAAATAACCAATAAATTTTGTTCCACTTCACGATTGTGTCCCACTTGTTGATTCTTCACCAAAAAATTTAAATTTTATATCTTTATGTTTGAAGCCTGAAATGTGGCAAAAGGTTGAAAAGTTCAAGGGGGCCGAATACTTTCTCAAGGCACTGTATAAGTGCACCCGGTGACTCTTTCTTGCCTCCACTCTTGCGGTCTCAGTATGAATCTTCAGTATAATAATGATTTGATTCTGTCCGTCATGTCAGTTCCTGGGAGTGTGTGCGGTGGATTCGAGGAACTGCACATGTTCTGGAGATAAGGGAATGTTACGTTCTCTTTACTTAATGGATTCTGTTTATCCACCTATTACAATTTCCGCCACCAGTAACCATATAGGTTATTTATTTATAGATTTTTCTTGTCCTGCCATGTATAATATTTCTTGCTGAATTAAGAAGCTCTGCACTGTAATGATGTTGCGAGGGGTTTGTGGCCCTCCTGGGATGATTGACAGAGCTGTAGTGGCCATTACTATTATTTTGCTTCCAGTTCATGAGGTTTATAGAGGGAGTCGGGGTTTGGGAGGGTGAGAGTATTAACCCTTTTTTTGCCACTCTAGAAACCTACCATGGTAATAGCCGACTATAACAAGTCTGTGCCCCTCAAAACATCACTTAACTGAATACTATTTGGAAAGGGAGTCCTCTCTATCATTGCACCTTTGAAAGAGAGCACCTAGATAGCTCTGGATGTGTCTGGAGTAGAAGTGATCTAACTTTATACCTGGATATTAGAGAAATCAGTCTTGACTTTTATGCATTTCTTTAGGACTCGGTGAGATACAGATGTTGGTAGTGATTGTCCGGACGTGTCCCCTATCTTGTCTTTCTCTATGAATCCTTCTCTGTAGAACATTCCTAGAATATTTCACATTTCAGCCATCGTCTGGAGATCAGATACAGTGAGAATTAATCACATCACATAACAACCCAGAGGAAGCCGTGGCTGAGATTTCCTAATGAGCAATTTGTTAAAAAGAAAACAAATCTCCCATCATCTCCGGGCGACGCCTGATGTATTGCGTTTTATGATCGCCGGGTAATAATACAGACGTCTCTGGCGCAGCGCCATTCACAGTGTATCTAATTCATCTGCTTTATTAACAGCAAATGTAACTCAACTACAGCACAAACCATCCAACGGCTGCTTAGGACCCTGAGAATAATAATATTCACTCCGAGAAACATTTCCCAAAGTATAATTAATCTATGTAATGAATTTTCACAATGAAACTTTTATATACACAGAACATTACTGAGATTACCTGCAGAATAGCGATGTGTCTGAAATCTGCCAGATGCTGAAAAACAGCCATTGTATTCATTCCTCAACTCTGCTACATTTTAAGGGCTACTCCATTTACTTCAGACAATCCTCCTATTACTCCTAATACTATTGTTATTTACTTGAATATAACTACTATAATACTGCTCCTACGTACAAGAATATAACTACTATAATACTGCTCATACGTACAAGAATATAACTACTATAATACTGCCCCCTATGTACAAGAATATAACTACTATAATACTGCTCCTATGTACAAGAATATAACTACTATAATACTGCTCCTATGTACAAGAATATAACTACTATAATACTGCCCCTTATGTACAAGAATATAACTACTATAATACTGCTCCTATGTACAAGAATATAACTACTATAATACTACCTCCTATGTACAAGAATATAACTACTATAATACTGCTCCATAGAACAAGAATATAACTACTATAATACTACTCCTATGTACAAGAATATAACTACTATAATACTGCTCCTATGTAGAATATAACTACTATAATACTGCTCCTATGTACAAGAATATAACTACTATAATACTGCTCCTATGTACAAGAATATAACTACTATAATACTGCCCCTATGTACAAGAATATAACTACTAAAATACTTCTCCTATGTACAAGAATATAACTACTATAATACTGCTCCTATGTACAAGAATATAACTACTATAATACTGCCCCCTATGTACAAGAATATAACTACTATAATACTGCTCCTATGTACAAGAATATAACTACTATAATACTGCTCCTATGTACAAGAATATAACTACTATAATACTGCCCCCTATGTACAAGAATATAACTACTATAATACTACTCCTATGTACAAGAATATAACTACTATAATACTGCCCCAATGTACAAGAATATAACTACTATAATACTGCTCCTATGTACAAGAATATAACTACTATAATACTGCTCCTATGTACAAGAATATAACTACTATAATACTGCTCCTATGTACAAGAATATAACTACTATAATACTGCTCCTATGTACAAGAATATAACTACTATAATACTACCTACTATGTACAAGAATATAACTACTATAATACTGCCTCCTATGTACAAGAATATAACTACTATAATACTGCTCCTATGTGCAAGAATATAACTACTATAATACTGCTCCATAGAACAAGAATATAACTACTATAATACTGCTCCTATGTACAAGAATATAACTACTATAATTCTTCTCCATAGAACAAGAATATAACTACTATAATACTGCCCCTATGTACAAGAATATAACTACTATAATACTGCCCCCTATGTACAAGAATATAACTACTATAATACTGCTCCTATGTACAAGAATATAACTACTATAATACTGCCCCTATGTACAAGTATATAACTACTATAATACTGCTCCTATGTACAAGAATATAACTACTATAATACTGCTCCATAGAACAAGAATATAACTACTATAATACTGCCCCTATGTACAAGAATATAACTAATATAATACTGCCCCTATGTACAAGAATATAACTACTTTAATACTGCTCCTATGTACAAGAATATAACTACTATAATACTACTCCTATGTTCTTACAAGAATATAACTACTATAATACTGCTCCTATGTACAAGAGTATAAATACTATAATACTGCTCCTATGTACAAGAATATAACTACTATAATACTACCTCCTATGTACAAGAATATAACTACTATAATACTCCTATGTACAAGAATATAACTACTATAATACTGCTCCTATGTACAAGAATATAACTACTATAATACTGCTTCTATGTACAAGAATATAACTACTATAATGCTGCCCCCTATGTACAAGAATATAACTACTATAATACTGCTCCTATGTACAAGAATAAAACTACTATAATACTGCTCCTATGTACAAGAATATAACTACTATAATACTGCCCCCTATGTACAAGAATATAACTACTATAATACTACTCCTATGTACAAGAATATAACTACTATAATACTGCCCCAATGTACAAGAATATAACTACTATAATACTGCTCCTATGTACAAGAATATAACTACTATAATACTGCTCCTATGTACAAGAATACAACTACTATAATACTACCTACTATGTACAAGAATATAACTACTATAATACTGCCTCCTATGTACAAGAATATAACTACTATAATACTGCTCCTATGTGCAAGAATATAACTACTATAATACTGCTCCATAAAACAAGAATATAACTACTATAATACTACTCCTATGTACAAGAATATAACTACTATAATTCTTCTCCATAGAACAAGAATATAACTACTATAATACTCCTATGTACAAGAATATAACTACTATAATACTGCCCCCTATGTACAAGAATATAACTACTATAATACTGCTCCTATGTACAAGAATATAACTACTATAATACTGCTCCTATGTACAAGAATATAACTACTATAATACTGCCCCCTATGTACAAGAATATAACTACTATAATACTACTCCTATGTACAAGAATATAACTACTATAATACTGCCCCAATGTACAAGAATATAACTACTATAATACTGCTCCTATGTACAAGAATATAACTACTATAATACTGCTCCTATGTACAAGAATATAACTACTATAATACTGCTCCTATGTACAAGAATATAACTACTATAATACTGCTCCTATGTACAAGAATATAACTACTATAATACTACCTACTATGTACAAGAATATAACTACTATAATACTGCCTCCTATGTACAAGAATATAACTACTATAATACTGCTCCTATGTGCAAGAATATAACTACTATAATACTGCTCCATAGAACAAGAATATAACTACTATAATACTGCTCCTATGTACAAGAATATAACTACTATAATTCTTCTCCATAGAACAAGAATAT